>CM042394.1:4678275-4708139 GCA_023634145.1 Thymallus thymallus | reverse complement strand
AGGCAAATTGAGAAGTGGGGCGGGCCCACTAGGGGAGAAGTTCCTTGGGGCTGTCCAATGGACTGCTTCCTGTGGGAGAGAGAGGGAACAAACATAAAGTGCCATCATTTAGCAGACATTTTTTATCAGAGCAACTTACAGTCATGCATGCATACATTTACGTATGGGTGGTCCCGGAATCGAACCCACTGCCCCTGGCGTTACAAGCCATGCTCTACCAAACGAGCTACAAAGAACCATATAACTGGCCCATTATACATCGCTGTAAATACTATCTTAAATGTTAATATAAACAATTGCCTTACCTATGTGTCCAGGGAGAGGTGAGTGTGGTCGAGGGAGAAGGGGGTGATGTACTGGTTAGAATGAGGCTCTTCCGGTTTACTGGTCCGGCAACTAGAACACACAGAGCCACAAAAAACACAGGCCATCATTCTCTGAAATACAGTCAAAGAGGTGATAACTTCACCATCTAACAGCGTCTACCACTCTTAATGTAATATCTATGAGAGTGTTGGGTGTACTTTTGTGTGCGTGTGTGTGTGTGTGTGTGTGGCTGTATGCTACTGAGCTTGAATGCATGTGTGTGTGTAAGTGTGTGTGTGTGCTTCTGAGTGTAAAACGCGTGTATGCATGCCTCATACAAATTGGGCCAGAGAACATGGTGTATTGGAAGTCAGTCCACCACGTGGGGAGAGAACCAAAGCAACTAACCCTTGTGGATCACACAAAACACACACACTCACTCACACACACACACAACACACACACACACACACACACACACACACACACACACACACACACACACACACACACATACACTCACACTCACTCACTCACACACACAAACACACTCACTCACACGCACACAAAAACACACACACCACGAGCCACGGCAACAAAGACTTTCAATTTCCTTCGCTGTCAACTTCGACGAGACTCCTCTCATGTGAGATAATGATGGGAGCGAGGGAGGAGATGGGAGAGATGGAGAGAGAGAAGAGAGAGGCGAGGTAATGATGTGCTGAGCTCATCATATAAATGAGGGCTTAACCTCAATCTGAATGCAATAGAAAAAAACATGGACACACACACACAAAACACACACAGAGTGTGACACAGATGGTGTTATGTGGGAGGAGGGCTTTAAAAGGTGTGATTCTGCCATGACAACCATACTTCCTGTAGTCAGAGGGGAACTGTAAGTAACGGTGTTATGTTGTAGTTGGCTGAAATCACTCACTATTATACAGTATATTCTTCATATTATACACCACTATCAGCATGAGTTATAGAGAAATATTGTAAAGCCTTGAAAATCCCCACAGTAGAGACTGTTCCATTTATACTTCTTCACCTCCTTTTTCCTCCTCATCTTCTTCTTCCTCTTCCCTCCTACTTCTCCTCCCCCCCTCATCTTCCTCCTCCTCTTCCTCTTCCTCTTCCTCCTCCTTCTCCTCATCTTCCTCTTCCTCCTACTACTCCTCCTCTTCCTCTCCTCCTCCTCTTCCTCCCTCCCTCCTCTCCCTCCTCTTCCTCCTCCTCTTTCTCCTCCTTTCTCCTCCTCCTCCTTCTCCTATTCCTCCTCCTCCTCCTATTCCTCCTCCTCCTCCCTCACTCTATAGTCGACCAATGATGACTCACTACACTGTATAACACCACTAGTAATGACTCCCTAATAAGGATTTACACCACTGTCAGCATAGGGAATATGGCATAGCCTCGAAAAAATTACCCCCAGTAAAAATGATGTCCCTTTTTCTCCTCTGTGTGTGTGTGTGTCAGGTCTGTTTTTGTTTGCTCTGCCAGATCTCCCTCCAGTGTGCCTGGTTTTGAAGGGTAGCTGTCAGGCAGATGAGAAGCGGTAGGGACGTGCACAGTACTAACACACAGCATGACAAAGGACCTGGGCTAGGCTGGCTCCACATTGCATCAGATAGCATGCTGCTCTATACAGCTGGGATGTAAATTACACACACATGCACGAGTGGTATAAGTACAAGACCACACACACACAACACACACACACACGTCTGAAACAGCAGGAACAATTTCCATAATGCATTGATGCATTTCAAATAAAGCACTCCCCTCCCCCCCCCCCCCCCCCCCCCCCCCTCCCCTCCACCACTCCCCCGCCCTCCATCCCCCCTCCCTCACTCTTCCACCACCATATCCCCTTCTTTCATTTAATTCTCATGTGTTTGTTCCTCGTCAGAGCAGCTAACACAAGGAGACAGCCAAAAACCCACACAGTGATCTCTCTCTGTGTCGCTCAGGCACCAGGAGAGGCCTTGTCAAGGATCACACAAACACATTTGGAAAGAAGGGGTAGTGAAATATTGAAGGGAAAATGCATTAGGTTTGTTCTGGAGGATGGGAAGTGGCTTAAACACCATTACACTACAGCTATCTGAGGACTGGAGAGAGACCAGACAAAACTACTGGGAGAGAGAGAGGGAGGAAGAAGAGAGAGAGAGAGAGAGAGAGAGAGAGAGAGAGAGAGAGAGAGAGAGAGAGAAGAGAGGAGAGATAGAGAGAGAGAGAGGAGAGAGAGAGAGAGAGAGAAGAGAGAGAGAGAGAGAGAGAGAGAGAGAGAGAGAGAGAGAAAGGGGCGGGAGGGGAGGAGTGTGTGAGAGAACTACCAGAGAGAAAATAGAAAGAGAGACTACCAGGGTTGAGAATAATGAGAGCGAAGGAGAAGAATAGAGAATAGAGAGGTTGTATTGTTTCTTCAGACCTCAGTTCCACTACATTAGACGTTTAGCCTGAAAATGAATTAAAGTGATGCGTCATCCATAGATCTAACTGGAACTATGTTCATTGGACAACATTCTGTCTTTCATAAAGTGTTCTAATGACTTTAGTTTAATGGAAATTGAAGGAAAAGTTGTGAAAGAGGGGGAAGAATGTATGGAGAGAGGGAGGGTCGAGGGCGAAAGAGAGAAATGGAAAAGAAGAGAAGTGTATGTGTTTTCTCTCTCCTCTGGTGTTGCTGAGTGACAGGGTAAATCTCTCTGTCATGGTTATGGCAATGCAGCGTGAACTCAGCCGCTCTCCCTCTGGTTTAGATGGAGAGAGTGTGTGTGTGTGTGTGTGTGTGTGTGTGTGTGTGTGTGTGTGTGTGTGTGTGTGTGTGCTGCTGGGTTTATCACAAGACCACAAAAAATCAAGAGCGGCATTACTCATCTCATATGTATTGTACTGTATTCAATACTATTATACTGCATCTTAGTCCATGCCGGTCGTCCATATATGTATATAGTCTTAATTCATTCCTTACCTAGATTTGTGTGTATTGGGTATATTTTATGTAATTGTTAGAAATTACTTGTTAGATATTACTGCACTGTCAGGGCTAGAAGCACAAGCATTTCTCTACACCCGCATTAACATCTATTAAACACATTTATGTGACCAATAACATTTGATTTGATTTGATTTATATCACACAACATAAACACATTACCAAACACACACTTACACCATATATCACAACATAAACACACAGCCAAACACACACTACACCATATATCACAACATAAACACATAGCCAAACACACACTACACCATATATCACAACGTAAACACATAGCCAAACACACACTACACCATATATCACAACGTAAACACATAGCCAAACACACACTACACCATATATCACAACGTAAACACATAGCCAAACACACACTACACCATATATCACAACGTAAACACATAGCCAAACACACACTACACCATATATCACAACGTAAACACATAGCCAAACACACACTACACCATATATCACAACGGAAACACATAGCCAAACACACACTACACCATAAATCACATAACATAAACCTTTTGATTTTTTCCCCGTTGATTGAGGTGGACAAACATTTTCAGCATGGTTGTGTTCAGTTTGGTTTATCCTTAATGACCAGTCTCCAGACTAGACACATCTCCAGACAGCTTTATCTACATATTTCAGAAAATGGCTTAATTTTTTATCTATTTAATCATTCATTTATTTAGGAATAAATTATTCATTGCTTCGTTCAGTAATGACCCGACCACGAAGCAGTAAGAGAGAGGAGGGTGAGGGGAGGTTGGGTGTACACGGTTACTATAGCAACACAAGAGTGTCACTATATACTACTCATGTGAGCGATGAAAACATCTTGAGCTGGTTTCCCAGTTCTACAATTCCCATTGATACACAAACAACGTCCAACCCCTTCTTGTTACTGTAACAATACTGTAGTTACTATAATGTCATATTATGCTTTTTTTGTGCATTTTATTAGGATCCCCATTAGCTGTCGCGAGAGCAGCAGCTACTCTTCCTGGGATCCACACAAAACATGAAACATGACATAATACAGAACATTAATAGACCAGAACAGCTCAAGGACAGAACTACATACATTTAAAAACAGCACATATAGCCTACATATCTATAAAAAACAGTTGTAACCAGGTTTGCTGTTCATTTGAGCAATATGAGATGAAAGGGAGTTCCATGCAATAATGGCTCTATATAATCCTGTACACTTTCTTGAATCCTGTACACTTTCACATCATACTAAAACATGCTGATGAAACATCAAATAATCTGGTGTGTGGGCAGCTTCATAATCCATCATAATCTGTCATATAAACCTTTCTCATCTACTGTATCATAATCCATTTAATCCAGACTCCAGGCTCAGCCGGTGGCAGGCAAGCAGTCAACCAGTTCAATCAGTCAGTCTGATAGTCAGTCAGCCAGTAGTTAACAGAAGTGTTAACAGTCAATCAGTCTGACAGTAGTTGACAGTAGTATTAACAGTCAGACAGTTAGTCAGTCAGTCAGTCTGACAGTAGTTGACAGTAGTGTTAACAGTTAGACAGTCAGTCAGTCAGTAGTTGACAGTAGTGTTAACAGTCAGTCAGTCAGTAGTTGACAGTAAAGTTAACAGTCAGACAGTCAGTCAGTCAGTTGTTGTCAGTAGTGTTAACAGTCAGTCAGTAGTTGTCAGTAGTATTAACAGTCAGTCAGACAGTCAGTCAGTAGTTGACAGTAGTGTTAACAGTCAGTCAGTGATTCAGTAGTTGACAGTAGTGTTAACAGTCAGACAGTCAGTCAGTCAGTAGTTGACAGTAGTGTTAACAGTCAGTCAGTTAGTAGTTGACAATAGTGTTAACAGTCAGTCAGTAGTGTTGCCTGTCTTATTTGATCTGTGATTTCTAGACATCAGTAACCCATGCTGTGTCTTCTGAGTCTTTACCTCACGAGGTCACACTGTAATAAAACATGATGATGAAGCAGCAAATCTGCTGTGTGGGCAGCAGTTCATAATCCATGTTAATCTACTGTGTCACATCACCAGGCTACAAGCTCTTCCGGTGGCAGGCAGTCAGTCAGTATTTGACAGTAGTGTTGCCAGCCAGTCAGTGTGTGGTTGTGTGATTTATAGAGAATCAATGGCCCATGCCGTGTCTGTCTGTCTGTGGGATCTGGTGATCAGTCAGAGTAACAGAGGAGAAAGCTGTGATAACAGCTGATGAGAAAAAAGGCCAAAAGGCAGTGTGTGTGTTTGACTAAATCTAAAGTTCTCCCATGTCACCCGCTCCTCCGTAAACTCCACTTGCTTCCAGACGAAGCTCGCATTCCACTACATGACCATGGTACTATGGAGCATCAAGAGGAACTGCCCCTCCCTACCTTCATGCTGTGCTCAAACCCTACACCCCAACCAGAGCACTCTTTTCTGATACTTCTGGTCTCTCGGCCCTCCCACCCCAAGCTCTTCTCTGTCCCGGTACCCTAATGGTGGAGGCAGTTTCCCCCTGAAGCTAGGTCAGCAGAGTCCCTGCCCATCTTCCGAAAAAACATCTGAAACCCTAACTTCAACCTTCAAGTATCTTTGGAAGGTGGACAGAAGCCGGAAGGCCCGACTGTTTGATTTCTCGGCCCATCCTCGGCAAACATGTTGCACTGCACTTGGTCTACCTGGGCTGGGCCTACTAAATGCTTTGCTGTCCAGGAGAAAACAGACAACACTGTGGAAGCCCGGCTCGTCAAGGCTCTTCTGAAGACTCGACTGATCCAGAATCGCTTATCACTGTTGTGGCCACACCGACAAAAGAGTCAGTGACTTTTCCCAGGTCATATCCATAGACTTGCGCTCCACTCAGTTTTGTGGAGGCCTAGGAGTGGCCCTAGGAGTGGCCCTCCCATCCAACGTCGACGCTAGTGTCAAGAACAAAGGGGACGCAACGGAGCTCCCTTATGTGAAGATGCTGAACAGAGTCCTGCCCCAGGACACCAGGATTCTCGACTGGTCACCTGCTGCGGAGGGCTTCAGTGAGCGCTTTGACTGTCAGTCCAGAACCTACCGGTACTACTTCCCACGTGGGGCTGTGGATATAGCGTTGATGGCAGCGGCTGCCAAACGCTACGAGGGCACCCAAGACTTCCGCAACCTGTGCTGCAGTTCCAGAGGACCATCCTGTCCGCCACGGTCCAGTCTGTCCATCAAGCTCACACTACCATGCCCACTGCCACAGACCCATAAGACCTTTCATTTTTTAGATCAAAGGACTTGCCTTTCTCTATCACCAGGTGTGGTACATGATGGCAGTGAAGCTGCTGATTGGCTAGAAGATGAAGGCTCCAGAGACAGTGGATCAACTCCTGGATGTGGAGAAGAATCAAAGGAAACCCCAGTACAGCATTGTGGTGGACTTTCTCCTGGTGCTGTTCCACTGCCATTTTGAGGGGTTGAGCTGGCGCAGGGAGGCTGAGGAGGTGAACCACGCACTGGCCACGCTGCAGCAACACTGGATAGCAGTCAAGACCCAGGTCCTCCATGGTATGGTCCAAGGCCTGGAGAGCACACAGAGTACCTATCGGTCCTTGCCGGAGCGTCCACGCTGCGAGAGCCTAGAGTCCAGGACAAAACACTTTGTTAAAAGAGGCAGGAAAGGGAAAATGGTGGTGCACTCTCAGCACTGTCGGTGTCCGTCTGACCACAGCGGCAATCAGAAACTGCAAGATTGACGCCTGCCAGAGAAATTGGACTTGTCGTATAATATTGACTGAATTCTTAATGCTGTTGTTTAACTTTTCGCTTTTTTTATGGAATGCAGAAACAATTGTAGGCTTATTTGTTAATCTCTGGAATAAATCAATTTTAGAGATTAATCCGAAAGGGTTGAATTTTACTCACGTGGACCACAGGAAGAGTAGCTGCTGCTTCTGCAAAAGCTAATGGGGATCCAAGCAGCTAATGAGGATGCAAAAGCTAATGGTAGCTACTTTATTGAGGAAAAATGTACTTACTATGACTGAGATATGTGGTTGTCCCAGCTAGTTATTTTAAGATGAACTGTAAGTCGCTCTGGATAAGGATAATGGAGACCGAAGATAAAATATTAGGGCTCAGTTCCATCTGCAAAGTCTTAGCCTGGAACTCACTATGCTGCTCTCACAGCCTATCTATTTTAAACCTGCCTTTGAAAGAGGACGAGAGTGAAATCTATTCTCTATTCTGTAAAGGAGAAGGTAACCCACTGGGCACACCACGTCATTTCAAAGTGGAGAAATGGGTAATATTTGGTAGATATGTTGATCAATAAGATAACAACCTATTTTCACCCACTCACAAAAGACAGCCAAAAGTTTGTTGAATTCCCAATATGTTATCACTATGCTTTCAACCATATAAAAGCACAACCAAATTCCAATGGAAAATCAGTGTCTGGTTTTTGGTTTAGTAGTCACCTAAAAGTGTTATCACTGCACTTTCAACCATTTAAACGAAACACTAAAGTTCAAATAAGAATACAATGTCAGATATTGTTATTTTGTATGAGATGGAGACATGAATCCAACATATGAGATGGAGACATGAATCCAACATATGAGATGGAGACATGAATCCAACATATGAGATGGAGACATGAATCCAACATATGAGATGGAGACATGAATCCAACATATGAGATGGAGACATGAATCCAACATATGAGATGGAGACATGAATCCAACATATGAGATGGAGACATGAATCCAACATATGAGATGGAGACATGAATCCAACATATGAGATGGAGACATGAATCCAACATATGAGATGGAGACATGAATCCAACATATGAGATGGAGACATGAATCCAACATATAATTTGTTAACTTGTCGACAAGTTAATAGGCTATTTACCTATTGAACATTTGATATTGAATTGTGTTTGGTTGTCAACGCAACCAAATATCAACTTTTGAAGGAGATGTAGCTTGCGCTTGGTTAGCTCCATCTGTGTCTGGCTTTAATTCCCGTTAGTCTACAAATTAAGAATTGATATGTTGGATTCACGTCTCCATTTCAACCAAAAATGTAAATTAAAGAATAGGACTAAATCAAATAAAACTTTAAATACTGTTTGATTTGATTTAATCATATTATTTAACATTGTTGGTTGAGATGGAGATGTGAATCCAACATATTTATTATTAACTTGTAGATTCTATTTGAAATCAATCAGAGCTTGAAACACTGGGCTGAATTTAAACAATAGCGGTTGATGACTTCCCAAATGCTATATAGGCCCAAATAGCTTTGATGATATATGATTGATAAAGTATGGTTACATTTAATTTTCTCTGTTGAACCTACCCTTTGGAATGACTTCGATAGCAACAGGGAATCTATTAAGTGGAGATTTCGCAACAATAATTATCACGATAGCACATTGGTAGTAGTCAGTGACAAATATCAAAACTAAGCAGGGCTGGACTTTGCTCAAATCCTGGATGTGAGACCAAAGGGATAGCTGTAGATTGATCAACTGTCCAGTAGGAGGTGCTCCTCAGCCTATTGTATTCTTATAGTGGATTTTACGTTGAAGATCTGACGGTGCTGTTATTGTGAAGTGAAAACGTCTAGGAGCGACAACGGCTCAGCCGCAAAATGTGGTAGGTCACACAAGCTCATATAACGGGACCACCGAGAACTGAAGCGCATAGCATGTAAAAATTGTCTGTCCACGGTGTCAACACTCACTACCGAGTTCCAAACTGCCTCTGGAAGCAACGTCAGCACAATAACTGTTCTGGGTTCCATAGCCGAGCAGCCGCACACAAGTCTAAGATAACCATGCGCAATGCTAAGCATCGCCTGGAGTGGTGTAAAGCTCACCGCCATTGGAGCAGTGGAAACGCGTTCTCTGGAGTGATGAATCACGCTTTGCCATCTGGTAGTCCGACGGACTAATCTGGGTTTGGCGGATGCCAGGAGAACGCTACCAACACGAATGCAACGCTCCCTGCACGAATGCAAAATGGTTTGTCGAGATCGGTGTGGAAGAACATGACTGGCCTGCACACAACCCTGACCTCAACCCCATCAAACTCCTTTGGGATGAATTGAAACGCTGACTGTGACCCAGGCCTAATCGCCCAACATCAGTGCCCAACCTCACTAACTCTTGTGGCTGAATGGAAGCAAGTCCCTGCAGCAGTGTTCCAACATCTAGTGGGAAGCCTTCCCAGAAGAATGGAGGCTGTTATAGCAGCAAAGGGGGGACCAACTCCATATTAATGCCCATGATTTTAGAATGAGATATTCGATGAGCAGTTGTCCACATACTTTTAGTCATGTAGTGTACAAATTCAACATATAACATTTTCAACATTTTCTGTGTTGAAAATTGATTGCCATTATGACATAATCCTGTGTTTGAGGGAAACAGTTTTGAGAGAAAGTTTAACCACAAAGAGAGGAGGGACTGAGAGAAGAGTAATGAAGAGACTTTAAAGGAGGAAAGAAACCAGAGAGAAACAGAGAGAGTAGGGAAAGACACGTAGAGGGAACGATAGATCGTTAGAGGAAAGACACATAGAGGGAATGATAGATCGTTAGGGAAAGACACGTAGAGGGAATGATAGATCGTTAGGGAAAGACACGTAGAGGGAACAATATATCGTTAGAGGAAAGACACGTAGAGGGAATGATAGATCGTTAGAGGAAAGACACGTAGAGGGAATGATAGATCGTTAGAGGAAAGACACGTAGAGGGAACGATAGATCGTTAAGAGGAAAGACACGTAGAGCGAATGATAGATCGTTAGAGGAAAGACACGTAGAGGGAATGATAGATCGTTAAGAGGAAAGACACGTAGAGCGAATGATAGATCGTTAAGAGGAAAGACACGTAGAGGGAATGATAGATCGTTAAGAGGAAAGACACGTAGAGCGAACGATAGATCGTTAGAGGAAAGACACGTAGAGGGAATGATAGATCGTTAGGGAAAGACACGTAGAGGGAATGATAGATCGTTAGGGAAAGACACGTAGAGGGAACGATATATCGTTAGAGGAAAGACACGTAGAGGGAATGATAGATCGTTAGAGGAAAGACACGTAGAGGGAATGATAGATCGTTAAGAGGAAAGACACGTAGAGGGAATGATAGATCGTTAGAGGAAAGACACGTAGAGGGAATGATAGATCGTTAAGAGGAAAGACACGTAGAGCGAATGATAGATCGTTAAGAGGAAAGACACGTAGAGGGAATGATAGATCGTTAGAGGAAAGACACGTAGAGGGAATGATAGATCGTTAAGAGGAAAGACACGTAGAGCGAATGATAGATCGTTAAGAGGAAAGACACGTAGAGGGAATGATAGATCGTTAAGAGGAAAGACACGTAGAGGGAATGATAGATCGTTAAGAGGAAAGACACGTATAGGGAATGATAGATCGTTAGAGGAAAGACACGTAGAGGGAATGATAGATCGTTAAGAGGAAAGACACGTAGAGGGAATGATATATCGTTAGAGGAAAGCTGCATGTTGCTCCAGATAGTAGAGGAACCAATCCTGTCGTTGTTTCCTGCTGTCACCAGTCTGGCGGCTGTCACCGGGTCAAAGTTCAAATCAGTGGTAATGACTCGTGTGAAGAGCGATTATCCCCCTGCAGGCCCCGCACTGGCACGCTGCCATTAGTCTCTCACACACACACACACACACACACACCCCCACACACACACCCCCACACACACACCCCCACACACACACACAGGATACCAACTGAATGTATTGTGTTCTTTGTGTGGGGAACAGTGAATAAAGTAGAGAGAAGAAGACAGAGTGAAAGGTGAAAGTGTAAATTGAGCTGAGAGCCAGTCAGACTCCAGAGGAGAAACTGACTCTGGGTATGGTGGTCATAGTTGATGCTCTTCTTCTCTCATCATTTCATTTCTGTCAGTTTAAGAGCAGACAATCTTTTATTTACTCCCCGATCATAGGAAGATATTGACATTGACACTTCTGATGCGTAAACACCCCCCCCCCCCCCTACACACACACACACACACACACACACACAGAACACACACACACACTCCTTGACAAACTAGCTTGTGTTTAAGTTCATTATGTTTTCTGGTTAATTTAATTGCTTTCTAAATGACGTCTCAACATGTCTATATGACTATAGTTCCTCTATATACCAAGGTCATGTCCACAGAGACACACTGAGGACAGCAGCTCCCATCACATCAAGACAAGCAGTGTGTGTCTGTGTGTGTGTGTGTGTGTGTGTGTAACTTAATGGATGTCCATAGATACTGTATGGGCAGCATAGTGATCTCTAGTTTCAGCAATCCTACATCTTATGTAACCGCAATTAAAAGAAGATGAAAGAGACTGTCTGCCCAGACTGCGTGTCTCAGGGAGAGCGGGATATGAAAAAACACATTCGAAATAGGCCAAGTATTGTCACGGTGCGTCGGATATATGGGACGATAGACGGAGCGCTGGTGAAGTGTCATCCTTTTATTTGGAAATGAGATGGACAAACGAAGCATTTACAAATAAAAGAGAGTGAAAACAAAAAAACAATCTACAAACAAAAACACGGTGACTTACTTTTGTATGTTGCAGGCAGTGCAGACAGACAAACGAACAATGATCCACACACAGGTGGAAATGTGTGGAGCTTATATATTATCCCCAATCAGAGACAACGCTAGACAGCTGTCTCTGATTGGGGATGATAATCTCCCTAGTTAGGGTGTGATGACTTGGTTGTGTGCCTCTCTCCTCCCCTAGGTGGGAGTAAGAGGCCTTACCACAACCAAGCCATCACAGTACCCCCCCCCCAAGGTGCGGACTCCCGATCGCACAAAAAATCCCCCCTCTCCTGAAAGAAAAAAAATTGTCCAAAAAACTAGGGGGGACATGGCGGGGTACTGAGATGGTTGCTGGTGGAGGCTCCGGTTCTGGTTCCGGGCGTGGCGCAAGCTCTGAGAGTAGCTTCTCTCTTACCTCTCTGTTGCACGCCCGGTCCAGTCCGGACCCCAGCGCGATGGTTCCCCTCTCAGTGCTCCCGCCATTTACCAAGTCCTGTCTGGACCCTGGTGTGGGAGCCCTCGACCCTGGAGAGGGGCTGACCACCGGCCCCGGACTGGGCACCGGTGGAGCGGACTGCTCCGGCACTGGAGCGACGCATACGACCGGCCCCGGACTGGGCACCGGTGGAGCGGACTGCTCCGTCATTGGAGCGACGTAGACGACCGGCCCCGGACTGGGCACCGGTGGAGCGGACTGCTCCGGCACTGGAGCGACGTAGATGACCGGCCCCGGACTGGGCACCGGTGGAGCGGGCTGCTCCGGCACTGGAGCGACGCAGATGACCGGCCCCGGACTGGGCACCGGTGGAGCGGACTGCTCCGGCACTGGAGTGACGTGAACGACCGGCCCCGGACTGGGCACCGGTGGAGCGGACTGCTCTGGCACTGGAGCGACGCAGACGACCGGCCCCGGACTGGGCACCGGTGGAGCGGACTGCTCCAGCACTGGAGTGACGCAGACGGCCGGACCCGGATGGGGCTCCGGTGGAGGTTCAGGTCTGCTCACCTTCCCCGGAGCTCTCGGGCTGCTGACCCTCCCCGGGGACCTCGGGCTGCTGACCTTCGCCGGGGACCTCGGGCTGCTGACCGTCGCCGGGGACCTCGGGCTGCTGACCGTCACCGGGGACCTCGGGCTGCTGACCGTCACCGGGGACCTCGGGCTGCTGACCGTCACCGGGGACTTCGGGCTGCTGACCGTCACCGGGGACCTCGGGCTGCTGACCGTCACCGGGGACCTCGGGCTGCTGACCGTCACCGGGGACCTCGGGCTGCTGACCGTCACCGGGGACCTCGGGCTGCTGACCGTCACCGGGGACCTCGGGCTGCTGACCGTCACCGGGGACCTCGGGCTGCTGACCGTCACCGGGGACCTCGGGCTGCTGACCGTCACCGGGGACCTCGGGCTGCTGACCTTCACCAAAGGCCTCGGGCAGCTGACCTTCTCCGGAGGTCTCTGGCAGCTGACCTTCAACGCAGGCTTCGGGCAGCTGACCTTCAACGCAGGCTTCGGGCAGCTGACCTTCTCCAGAGACCTCGGGCAGCTGACCTTCACCGGAGGCCTCGGGCAGCTGACCCTCACCGGAGGCCTCGGGCAGCTGGCCTTCACCGCAGGCTTCGGGCTGGACGCCGTGCCCACCCTGGGCACCGACGTAGAGGTGGTTTTCAGCCCTGTCGTTGGGATGGCTGTCGGCCCCAGACTGGGCACCGACGCGCTATGGAGCTCCTGCTCCACAGCGGGGCTGAACGTCGTGCCCACCCTGGGCACCGACGCAGAGATGGTTTCCAGCCCTCTGGTTGGGCTGGCTGTCGGCCCCAGACTGGGCACCGACGCGCTATGGAGCTCCTGCTCCACAGCGGGGCTGAACGTCGTGCCCACCCTGGACACCGACGCAGAGATGGTTTCCAGCCCTGTGGTGGCGACCGTCGCGGTAGCCTCCGTGCGAGGGGTAGGCACGGGGCGTACTGGACTGGGGACACGCACCATAGGTCTGGTGCGAGGAGCTGGCACGGGTCGCACCGGGCTGGAGATACGCACCATAGGTTGGGTGCGAGGAGCAGGCACAGACCGTACCGGGCTGGGGGAACGCACCACTGGTCTGGTGCGAGTAGCTGGAACGGGCTGTACCTGGCTGGGGAAACGCACCGTTGGGTCGGTGCGTTGAGCTGGCACGGGTCGCGCCGGGCTGGGGAAACGCACCATAGGTTGGGTGCGAGGAGCAGGCACAGACCGTACCGGGCTGGGGGAACGCACCACTGGTCTGGTGCGAGTAGCTGGAACGGGCTGTACCTGGCTGGGGAAACGCACCGTTGGGTCGGTGCGTTGAGCTGGCACGGGTCGCGCCGGGCTGGGCAAACGCACCATAGAGCTGGTGCGCGGAGCAGGCGCGGGCCGTACCGGGCTATTGTTGCGCACCGATGGTTTGGTGCGCTGAGTCGGTCTCCTCCTCCTCCGACTCTGGACCGGCGCTGGAGGCACCGGACTGGGAACTGACGCTGGAGCACGACTGTGCCTGTCGTCCCTACTCCAACGCCAATCCCCATCCTGTGAGGGTTCCTCCGGGAACCCCCACGAGTGAGGGAACAGAAGCACATCGCTGTCGTCTTCCTCCGACTCCTCTCTGTACTCCTGCTCCCACGGCTGTAGGGGCTCCTCCTGGAACCCCCACGAGTGCAGTGGTCGGGGCTCTTCTCCCTCGATCCCCGACCACCCCCATAGCCCCCCCCCAAAATCAGTTTGGGGGTTTTTCTGGGCTCCAAGCTGGTCCTTCGCTTTAGCCCGGTAACGTTTCCCCCGTCTTCGGCGCCTCTGCTCTGGACACCAGCCCTCCTCCACCGCACGATAATGGGAGTGTTCCTCCTCGGTAATTTTCCCCATACCGAGGAGGATGTCTCCCAAAGTTATCCCCCGTTGCGTCCCAGGGTGGATCATTCTGTCACGGTGCGTCGGATATATGGGACGATAGACGGAGCGCTGGTGAAGTGTCATCCTTTTATTTGGAAATGAGATGGACTCACGAAGCATTTACAAATAAAAGAGAGTGAAAACAAAAAAACAATCTACAAACAAAAACACGGTGACTTACTTTTGTATGTTGCAGGCAGTGCAGACAGACAAACGAACAATGATCCACACACAGGTGGAAATGTGTGGAGCTTATATATTATCCCCAATCAGAGACAACGCTAGACAGCTGTCTCTGATTGGGGATGATAATCTCCCTAGTTAGGGTGTGATGACTTGGTTGTGTGCCTCTCTCCTCCCCTAGGTGGGAGTAAGAGGCCTTACCACAACCAAGCCATCACAAGTATAAGCACCCACCAAATTATTATTATTATTATTATTATTATTATTATTATTATTATAATAATGATGATTATTATTATTAAGGGGACTGCTAGTCCAGTATAACATAGTAGACTGTTCTAAAGACTATGTGCAGTAATTTCCAAACCATCTATAAGGGTATATCATCATGGTGGATAATGTGTGCGTGTGTGTGCTTGTGCGTGTTTCTGTGCGTACGTGTCTCCGTATGTGTGTGTGTGTGTGTGTGTGTGTGCGTACGTGTCTATACCGTAAGCTTGAGTGTGTGCTGGTGTAACGTTAACATTACTGTCATCTCCTGCATGCTGAGTCACAGGGCAGACAGGACACCATGCAGACCTTTCTGATCGTTACAATATTGATCGAACAGAGGCCATTTCCTGTCAGGTGACCTTTCCATGACACCCCCTCCTGATTTCTTTAAGTTTACTGCTGTCTGACGTGAAGCGGTGAAATCAGAGGTTACAGTCAAGCCACAGTGGAGTTTGTGTGTCAGTCAATCACCAATGTCCATTGACTTTCTCTGACACTTCCTCAGGATTTCTTACTGGGGGAACGCAACATTTACAGCTATCTGGTGTCAAGATGTGCTGGAAGGAGAAAAATCTGAGAGGATTCGATCAAAACCCTCTTTATTACGCCTTGTTAATCCTTAAGAGTCTATTGACGCATGTGTGTCAACCTAAGTAACAGTAAGACTTATTCCACATTTTGTTGCGTTACAGCCTGAATTAAGGGCTGTGAATACTTTCTGAAGGCAGTGTAGTTGCTTCTTGTTGCCTAGATCCATTGTCAATACTAGTCAAGAGAATAAAACTCAACAACAACAGAAGAGATGATGGAGGAAAGGCAGACGAAAATAAATAGCAGAAAACCTTAAAAGAGGGGAGAAGAGGAGGAGGAGAAGGAGGTCGGGATGACAGAGGGAGGAGGAGTCCCTAGCACTGAGGGTTGATGAGAGCTTGTGCCACATGGTTGCTTCTTGTTGCTATGCAATATATTAGCCGAGAGACGTAAATAGCAGTTCTAGGAGTTATTAAGAAGGTGAAGAGTTGAAACCAGGAGAAACGAAGCCAGGGGGAAAAGGGTGGATGATGTCACAGGAGTAAAGGAGACAGAAAGAAAGACAACGACAAAGATGAATACAACAGGTTTAGACCTTACAGTGAAATGCTTTACTTACAAGCCCTTAACCAACCATGCAGTTTTAAGAAAAAGAAAAGTGAGGGGAGGGAGGGTAGAAAAACTGAGTCAGGGAAAGAGAGGGAGGGAAGGAGTGTAGAAAAACTGAGTCAGGGAAAGAGAGGGAGGGAAGGAGGGTAGAAAAACTGAGTCAGGGAATGAGAGGGAGGGAAGGAGGGTAGAAAAACTGAGTCAGGGAAAGAGAGGGAGGGAAGGAGGGTAGAAAAACTGAGTCAGGGAAAGAGAGGGAGGGAAGGAGGGTAGAAAAACTGAGTCAGGGAAAGAGAGGGAGGGAAGGAGGGGGAAGAAAGATAAGGAAAAACGTCAATGAAAATCTGATCCAACCTTCCCATCAAGATCAACTTAGTGAGAAACACCGTCTGGTCCTTTGAGGCCATTCGCCTGAACACAGCAGGGTGTTCTTTCACATCCACTGATGAAAGGGAAGGAAGACATGGCCCGGGTCCCAAATGGCAACCTATTCTCTATATAGTGCACTACTATTGACCAGGAACCATAGGACTCTGGTCAAAAGTAGTGCACTATGTAGAGAATAGAACGCCATTTGGGATGAAAACATGTTGTCCCCTTTATGCTATAAAGTGAGGATGCCGACAGACAGAGAGAAGTCTGGTCCTGCTAGATAGCTACAGTCAGGCCTGGGTTCAAATACTATTTAAAATCAGGTAAAATACCTGTCTAGCTACAGTAGCTAGCATGGCGACAAGAGACAACAATTTTGGCCTGTCGGTCTGTCTGTCTGTCTATTTAAGATGACAGGGCCTGGAGAGAGAGTAGCCTCCCAGGAGAGTTCTAGTTAGGAAACACATCAGCGAGTCTGACTACAACACATCTGGAGTCCAGGCTGCTAACCCAAAATAGAATGACTGAGCTAGCCACGACGCAAGCTAGCAAAAGGCTAGCGCTAGCACACTTTAACAGTATTAGGACAGTGCACAGCAGGGATATTAGGTCCATGGCATACAATGAGCTAGCGACAATTCTAACAAAGTGCTAATGTTCCTCCACGGAGGTAGAAAGGCCTGTAGATATTGGACTAGCAGGAACAATGGGTGGGCAACTGCACTCTATTATAGTCTTTCATTCAAAATGATGTCAGTCACAGGATAATGAAAAGGCTATGTTATGCCTTGTGGTCACACTGTGGGCCTGAGGCAGTTGGTTACCCCGTTTGGCCTCTCCTATCATCATTTATGACAAGGTTATGGAGGCTATTCCTGAGGTGTCAAAGCATGTCTTCAAGGTAGCCATGGTGACACAGCAGAATCAGAAGTGTATTGAGGAACTGAAATATCTTTACTATAATATCTATTGACTGAACTGAGGTCAATGTTTTACCCCTTTGGAACTTTCCTATTATAATTTATGACAAGGTTAGGCTTTTTTAGGTATTCAAAATAAAATGTGGCTTCAAGGTAAAGTGACACAGCAATAATCAGAAGCTTTGAGGGACAGTACTATCCTGTCCGTACTGTGTATTGACTGAAAGCTATATTGAGCTGAGACTGGGAGGTGGTGCATTGAATCAGCTAACGCACTCTATATCTTTTGTAAACACAACCCTATGCAGGCAGGGGGTGAATCCCAAATGCTACCCTATTCTCTATAGTGCACTACTTTTGACCAGGGCCCATATGGCAGTTGTGCACTCTCTAGGGAATAGGGTAGCATTTGAGGCTCACCCAGGGTAAATGACCTGCAACTATTACCTCGTAAAAAAAAATGTATTGCTTGCGTTCCAAATGGCACCCTATTTCCTCTCTAGTGTACTATTTTAGGCCAGGGCCCATAGGGAATAGGGTTCTGTTTGGGACACAGCAGCAGAGAGTGTCATACACACTGAGTCTAAAGGACATTTAAAATCATTATTGTTGATGCGTATGGTTAAGTGATTGTCAAATCCTCCACTACCGGAAAACCATGTTCTTTGAATAATACATTTATGTAAAATACTGTACTGGTGTATATTAACACTAATACTTTTCTTATTATGGCAATGACTGGATTATAATACTTAGCCTTGGAACATCGACTCCTTTCCATCAACAAGACACATACGCTGCAGTCAGTTGTTTAAAGAACTAAAATAGGAATACAATTAAATGAAGACATTTTTATTGCCGCAGGTATGAGCCAATCAATACCACCACAAATAAACACCTGATCTAAGGTGGAGTGGAACACATTGTTTATCTTTACAAGCAGTTGTTTAACATATCAATGTTGTGAAACAATTTTTTTTATTGAACCTTTATTTAACTAGGCAAGTCAGTTAAGAACAAATTCTTATTTACAATGACGGCAAACCCCTGCGACTCTGTGCCAATTGTGCACCACCCTATGGCCGGATGTGACCCAGCCTGGATTTGAACCAGGGACTGTAGTGATGCCTACTTGTACTGAGATACAGTGCCTTAGACCACTGTACCACCCGGGAGCCCAAATAAGGATGAGAAGATTAATACTCAGCTATCATGATGAGAAACCAAGTGATAACCTGTACACCGAGTCACTAACGGTTTTGGGGGAGCTAGTGTGTACACCTGCTATCCAAAAACATAAAAAGTGTTGTCCTCCCTGTGCTGTGCTTTGACTGCTGCCCACCTGCTAGTACAGATATAGGATCTTAATTTGAGCCAGGTCGCTACAGCAGGAAAAGAATCCTGCAGCAACAGGGAATGAGAATTATTATGTGGATTATAATTAATGGACTGTAGGGGTTGATACATTTTACGTAAGGGGAAATCAAGTCTGTTAAACAAGGTAAACATTTCCTGCTTTGTAGGAAAGTTCTCCTGCAACAGGGTGATCAAATTAAGATCTGTAGCAGTCAGATTCCAATAGCACACAGAGAGAAGAACTACACCAACTAGCTAGTCTGCTAGTGTATGTAGCTTAACACAGAGGAGAGAAGGCTCAGTGAATAACCACAACATCAATAGCATTGATTGACTGGGGGCGTAGGGTTCACAACATGGCGGCACACAACTGATATGACTGCAGTGGAAATCTGGACTTCAACCATGTTTCAATGTACAGCTATAGAAAAAGAGCGAGAGAGAGAGAGAGAGAGAGAGAGAGAGAGAGAGAGAGAGAGAGAGAGAGAGAGAGAGAGAGAGAGAGAGAGAGAGAGAGAGAGAGAGAGAGAGAGAGAGAGAGAGAACAATTTTGAGTAAAGTTAAAAAGAAACTAAAAAAGAGTGGAAGAAAAACTAAAGACTAAAGGAAAGAGAGTCTCTTCTCTCTCTCTCTCTCTCTCTGTGCTGAGTGCTGAGTTAAACCCCAGTGAGCTGTTGTTAAATGTAGGCCCAGACTCTACCTCAGGCTCTGCCTTTCATTTTACACCCCACTCCCTTCTTCATCTCTCCTGTTCTACACTCTTCCTTTGCTTCCTTCTATCTATCCATCTGGGTACGGGCTCAAAGCATCTTCCTTCTCTAATTGAGACAGCCTGAGCGAGTCGGCCAAGAACGAGCGGCTTGCAAACAGACACACACATGCAGGCAGACAGACAGTGACGCACACTCACAAGCACACGCACGCACACGCACGTACACACACACATATACAGGTACATAAACACTGATATACCCTGATGAGAACACAATACACACACTACCACCCACTTTATGCATGTAGCTACTAGCTACACACTCAAATACGCCTTGCATGACAAGTAAGTACAACAAATCTCTGACCTATTACATGGAGTGCAATTTAATGAGGATCAAGCCATCATCAGGAGATCAGAGAACAACACTTCCTCCTGGAGGGAGATTCATACAAAGAGATTACAGAGCTAGAGACTACAGACATAGAGATTACAGACCTGGAGATGTAGAGGAAACCTTGAGATTACAGAGCTAGAGGTGTAGAGGAAACCTTGAGATTATAGCTAGAGGTGTAGAGGAAACCTTGAGATTACAGAGCTAGAGGTGTAGAGGAAATCTTGAGATTATAGCTAGAGGTGTAGAGGAAACCTTGAGATTACAGAGCTAGAGCTATAGAGGAAACCTTGAGATTACAGAGCTAGAGCTGTAGAGGAAACCTTGAGATTACAGAGCTAGAGCTGTAGAGGAAACCTTGAGATTATAGCTAGAGCTGTAGAGGAAACCTTGAGATTACAGAGCTAGAGCTGTAGAGGAAACCTTGAGATTACAGAGCTAGAGCTGTAGAGGAAACCTTGAGATTATAGCTAGAGCTGTAGAGGAAACCTTGAGATTACAGAGCTAGAGCTGTAGAGGAAACCTTGAGATTACAGAGCTAGAGCTGTAGAGGAAACTTTGAGATTACAGAGTGCTGGAGGTATTTTCACACACACACACACACACACACACACACACACACACACACACACACACACACACACACACACACACACACACACACACACACACACAGAGAGAGAAATGCACACACACACACACACACAGAGAGAGAAATGCACACACACACACACACACACACACACACACACACACACACACACACACACACACACACACACACACACACACCACACAGACACACAGACAGAGAGATGAACACCCACACAGAGAGAGAGATGCACACACACACAAACACACACACACACACACACACACACAGAGATGCACACACACACACACACACACACACACACACACACACACACACACACACACACACACACACACACATACTCACACAGACAGAGATGCATACACACACACACACACACACACAGAGAGAGAGAGAGAGATGCACACAGACACACACACATACATACAGAGATGCACACACACACAGATATGCACACACATACACACTGCTGCCACCGGACAAAGGGATTTATACTAATCCTCCTATGAGCAGATGAGATGAAGTCGAAAATAAAACGCCACAGGACAACTGGGATTGTGTACTATGGCAGATCGAGAGAGAGAGAGAGAGAGAGAGAGAATGATGGAGGGAGGGAGTGAGAGAGAGAGAAGATAAAATAGTGGTGGGGGGGGGTGGAGATAGGGACATGGACACTGACTACAGCCTTTACTCTCTAAACCCTATCTCTGGCATGTAGCTAGGCCACTGACCAGACACAAATCTCCAGAGTCCTGTGTACGACTGCCTGTTTGTGTTTGAACATGTCTCTCAATCCTCTCTACAACAGTGTTTCCCAACCCTGGTCCTTCAGTACCTCCAACAGTACACATTTTCATTGTAACCCTGGACAAGCACACCAGATTCAACTTGTCAACGAATCATCAAGCCCTCAATGAGTTGAGTTTGTCCAGGGCTACAACCAAACTGTGTACTGTTGGGGGTACTGGAGGACCAGGGTTGGGAAACACTGATCTACAACATCCCAAATACATGTGCATCACCAGCACGCTCAAAAAGAGGGGTTCGTTTCATCATATGCACCAGAGAAGAATATGTAGACGCGCACGCACACACTTGCTCAAGGGCACAGATTTCTCACCTAGGCGATTCAAACCAGCAACCTTTCGATTACTAGCCCAACGCTCTAAATTACTAGGCTACCTGCTACCCTATTTTCCCTAACCTCTAACCCTAACCTCTAACCCTAAACCTAACCCTAACCTCTAACCCCTAAAACTAAAATAGCCTTTTTAACAAGTGAGGACCGGCAAAATGTCCTCACTTGTCTGAATTTTAGTTGGTTTGCTGTTCTTGTGAGGACGTCTGGTACTTACAAGTATAGTAAAACGTGTACACACACACACACACACACACACACACACACACACACACACACACACACACACAGACCAGTGCCAATACGATGCAGAGGGACAACTGTGACACAGCTTGAGAGCTGGCAGGAGGTTGACAAACAAACCACACCATCAAAACAACAACAACAAAAACACCACCTTAATTAAACCTCCACCTAACGCTTTGACAACACAGAGAGAGAGAGGGATAGAGAGAGAGAGAGAGAGAGAGAGAGAGAGAGAGAGAGAGAGAGAGAGAGAGAAGAGAGAGAGAGAGAGAGAGAGAGAGAGAGAGAGAGAGAGACTCAGAGCTTTGCGGTTAATGTTATCCCTAAACAGAGAGACAGGGGGTGACACTATAAAAAAACTGAGAGGAGAGAGAGAGAGAGAGAACAACAGACCGAGAAAAAGAGAGAAGCTCTGCCGTTACCTTTTCGTGCGTCGAAACATGTTGCTACCGGATGCGCTGCGAGGCGCTGCTTTGCAAACCCACAGGAGACCAGCTGAGCCAGAGCCCACACAGACAGACAGACAGACAGACACACAGGCAGCTAGGCAGTCAAGAGGCTGAATACACACTCCACAGCACCAGCATGGCAGCCTGACGGGGTGTGTGTGTGTATGTGTGTGTCAGACAGAGAGAGAAACAGAGCTACAGACAGCGAAAGAGAGAGTCATAGAGAGAATGAGAGAGGGAGAGAGAGACAGAGAGGAGGAGAGAAAAAGAGGGAGGGAACAGACTGCCTTGCTTCCCTCTCGGAAAGAAGGAGGATTCTGGGGCTGCTCTCAATGGCAGGACGTGTAGAGCGACGGAGAGAGAGAGGGAGAGAGGGGGGGGGGGGGATGGGGAGTGGGGAGATATAGAGAGTAATAACAGCAGGGATGTGTGTGAGTGTGAAAGCTATCTGAGGGAGGAGAGCAGAGAGCAGTGGACTGTGGACTAATGTAAATGTAAATGACAAGACAGAGGAAGAGAGGGGGAGAGAGAGAGGGGGGGGGGGAGAGAGAGAGAGAGAGAGAGGGTGTGTGTACCTTTGTGTATGTGTGTGTGATGACAGCAGCACAGGGGGTGTGGCTACCAAAACAGAAACTGGCACAGCAAGCGCAGTAGGAACGGGATAACAACAGGATAACAACGGGATAACAACAGCAATAGGATATGTAATTTAGTACCCTCCCCCTCTCCTCTCCTACCCCTCTATTTCCTTCCCCTCCCTCCCATCGCTTGCTCTCTCTCTTCCTTTTCTCCAACAAATGTATGATGATCTGTGACACTAGATATTGCAGGAAGGAGCATTGAGTGCAACAACACCACACACAAGGGAGAACGTCATTATGAGGACACACACACACACACACACACACAAGCGAACAGGCACATGGACACACACACACTCAACAAAATAATTAAACAAATACAATACAACACACACACACACACACACACACACACACTGTCAGGGGAGGATGTCATAACGGAGAGCTAAGATAGCACAGAGAACACAAAATTATTAAACAAATCTTATCCACATAGCAAATGTGATGATACTAAATGCTGACCAGGACTGACAGTTGCACAGCACTGCTGATGGGACTAATTCAATAATAGATGTCCCTCTAATGTAGACTAGGGCTGCATCCCAAAAGGCACCCTAAGGGCCCTGTGCCATTCGGGACGCAGCCTAGTACGGAGTCTGAGCTTAGAGATGAGGCTGTGGCTGAAATATACAAGAGAGGGAGACAGCACTAGGCATATCAGTGAAGGGAGGGGATAAGATGGTTAATACAGTTAATTCCCCAGAATCAGGAAGGAATAAGCAGGTAATCCAGAACCTCAAACCAAGATTTCTGGAATTTTAGGAAAGTCAATGAATTTTGCAACCCTAAGGATGACTAATTTACAAGTATGTGCGTATCTGTATTGCTTTGCTGACATGGCAGTTTGGGGAGACACAGAGAGAGGTGTCTGATCTTACAGAGAGAGAGAGAGAGAGAGAGACTGGGAGAGCGACAGAGGAGTTCCTAGCTCCATCCATGTTCAGTGTCCTGTTGTGACCTGAGGTAAAGGTCAGAAGTCATGGACAACACCCACCAGGAAGTGAACTGACACAGTGGGGAGGGTTATTGGTCACTTAAACGTAGCCTAAATACCACACTGGTTGTGACTCACTCACTGGCCACTCAAACCCTTGTCCAAATCAATAACTAGAAAATGTCACACAGACACACACACAGGTAAACAAGTCCAGAATATGTGAAACACACACAAACACACAGACACACAGACAGGTAAACAAGTCCAGAATATGTGAAACACACACAAACACACAGACACAGACACAAACACACAGACACAGACACACAGACAGACACAAACACACAGACACACAGACACACACACACACACAGACACACAGACAGACACAAACACACAGACACACACACAGACACACACACAGACACACACACACACACACACAGACACACAGACACAAACACACAGACACACACACAAACACACACACAGGTAAACAAGTCCAGAATATGTGAAACACACACAAACACACAGACACACAGACAGGTAAACAAGTCCATAATATGTGAAACACACACAAACACACAGACACACAGACACAGACACAAACACACAGACACAGACACACAGACAGACACAAACACACAGACACACACACACACACACACACAGACACACAGACACAGACACACAGACAGACACAAACACACAGACACACACACAGACACACACACAGACACAGACACACAGACACAGACACACAGACACACAGACACAAACACACAGACACACACACAAACACACAGACACACACACAAACACACAGACACACACAAACACACACTGCAAATACCTCAGCTGTTTTAAACGCCTAACCTCTCCAGACAGCATCCGTGCCCAGAGGCAAAACAGGAAGACTGCAGACTGCAGAGCAAGCAAAATCAAACAAAATGCAAATGAAATGCTTTTTGAAAAACGCCTCTGCAAATGCTTTATATTCATCTCATATTCATTTCACCCAAACAATAACAGGTACCTTCTGTGCTACAATGGGACTTTACAGTAAATCTGATGTATTGAGAAAAAACTATGTGGCTAACATACACACATAGCACAGCAGCTAGCTAGGCCTACATGCCACAACGGCACAACAGCCAGTAGCCACAGACTCAAATCCATAGAAAAGTGCTTTTACCAGCAACACTAGTCTAAATCCATCTCTACAGAAAGAGTGGAGGGGACTCACTATCTATTCCTATAAAAGGTGAGGATATTTAAAACCTACCTTAGCCTAGTTTAGATATAGTAATATGGTGCAAAAGAAAACAGTTTAGTCATACGGACTCAGCTAACAGATAGAGGACCATCACTCAAATCTTCATTCAGCTCTGTTATGAATACAATACTTAATGACTGTTTAGTAGCTGTGTGTAGGTGTACTACTGATATACAATCCTCCCTCACTTCAATTAGTGAAAGAGATACACTGTGAAGGAAGGGAGAGGGAGAGAGAGAGAGAGAGAGGGAGAGAGAGAGAGAGAGAGAGAGAGAGAGAGAGAGAGAGAGAGAACGCCTGGAGTGAGGGAGAGAGCTTCAGCACCATGGACAGCACCACACACAGCACCACACACAAACTCTCACAAATTCAACCTACACATCACTACGATCCCTAGTGTGTGCGTGAGTGAGTCTGCATCTTTTCAAAGACCTGTTTCTCACATGCTGACAACTTCTAACCCCTCTCTCCAGAAACATGTGAAGTGTGAAGAGACTTCCTACAGTGCTTCTATTTCAGAGCTCAACTGTGCATGAGATTGTCAGTGTGTCGGGTTTTTTGGGGTAAAAAACTTCACGAGGAAAACCCTATTTCTGTCCAGTGAACTGACATTAGAAGATTGTGCGTACAGACACATTCATGCGGAGGCAAATAAAACAAACCTCAAACTTGAACTCACCTGAGCGTCAGATTAGATTTACAAAAAAGAAAATCACGGGTATTGAGGTTCACAGGGGCAATAATACGTTCCCATTTACAGAGTACTTCTGCTTTTTCCCAAACATAACATACGTACGCATACACACCAAGGCACTACCCAATGAACCCAAAATGTAAACTCACCTGCTACTTTTTCGGGGCAGAGGCAGATCCTTCTGGAGAACGAGAGAGAGGGAGAGAGATAGAGGAGACACAAATAAAATATCAGATTAGTGTTATAGATACAGTTGAAGTCGAAAGTTTACATACACCTTAGATAAATACATTTTTCACAAATCCTGTAATTTAGTAAAAATTCCCTGTCTTTGGTCAGTTAGGACCACGACTTTATTTAAAGAATGTGAAATGTCAGAATAATAATTATTTATTTCAGCTTTTATTTCTTTCATCATATTCCCAGTGGGTCAGAAGATCGATAGATAGATAGATAGATAGATAGATAGATAGATAGATAGATAGATAGATAGATAGATAGATAGATAGATAGATAGATAGATAGATAGATAGATAGATAGATAGATAGATAGATAGATAGATAGATAGATAGATAGATAGATAGATAGATAGATAGATAGATAGATAGATAGATAGATAGATAGATAGATAGATAGATAGATAGATAGATAGATAGATAGATAGATAGATAGATAGATAGATAGATAGATAGATAGATAGATAGATAGTTGGGTGAATTTTGGCCCATTCCTCCTGACAGAACTGGTGAAACTGAGTCAGGTTTGTAGGCCTCCTTGCTCGCACAAGCTTTTTCAGTTCTGCCGATACATTTTCTATAGGATTAAGGTCAGGGCTTTGATGGCCGTTCCAATACCTTGACTTTGTTGTCCTTAAGCCATTTTGCCACAACTTTGGAAGTATGCTTGGGGTCATTGTCCATTTGGAAGACCCATATGCGACCAAGCTTTAACTTCCTGACTGATGTCTTGAGATGTTGCTTCAATATATCCACATACTTTTCCTTCCTCATGATGCCATATATTTTGTGAAGTGCACCAGTCCCTCCTGCAGCAAAGCACCCCCACAACATGATGCTGCCACCCCCTTTTTCCTCCAAACATAACAATGGTCATTATGGCCAAACAGTTCTATTTTTGTTTCATCAGACCAGAGGACATTTCTCCAAAACGTACGATCTTTGTCCCCATGTGCAGTTGCAAACCGTAGTCTGGCTTTTTTATGGCTTTTTTGTGGCTTCTCCTTGCTGAGCGGCTTTTCAGGTTATGTCGATATAGGACTTGTTTTACTGTGGATATAGATACTTTTGTACCTGTTTCCTCCAGCATCTTCATCTTCTTTCCTGAGCAGTATGACGGCTGCGTGGTCCCATGGTGTTTATACTTGCGTACTATTGTTTGTACAGATGAACATGGTAACTTCAGGCATTTGGAAATTGATGAACCAGACTTGTGGAGGTCTAAAAAAAAAATCTGAGGTTTTGGCTGATTTCTTTTGATTTTCCCATGATGTCGAGCAAAGAGGCACTGAGTTTGAAGGTAGGCCTTGAAATACATCCACAGGTACACCTCCAATTGACTCAAATTATGTCAATTAGACTATCAGAAGCTTCTAAAGCCATGACATCATTTTCTGGAATTTCCAAGATGTTTAAAGGCACAGTCAACTTAGTGTATGTAAACTTCTGACCCACTGGAATTGTAATATAGTGAATTATAAGTGAAATAATCTGTCTGTAAACAATTGTTGGAAGAATTACTTGTGTCATGCACAAAGTAGATGTCCGAACCGACTTGCTAAAACTATAGTTTGTTAACATGAAATCTGTGGAGTGGTTGAAAAATGAAGTATATGTAAACTTCCGACTTCAACTGTATATGTACACACAGAAAAAAGGGTTCCCTTCAGAACACTTTTTGGTTTCAGGTATAACCCTTCAGAACCCTTTTTGGGTCCAGGTAGAACTCTTCAGAACCCTTTTTTATTATATACATAGTATACATTGTACAGTATATAGACACAATTAACCCTTTAGTTTAGGGGTCATTGGGGCAATATACTGTTAAAAGACAGGGCCTCACCCCAACAACCTATTGCCATATCTGTTCACTTCAAACACATCATGTTATAAATCCATCCTCCCCAACCCTTCACTGATGACATATTACATTATTATTATATCACAGGCTGAGTGGAGATCCAAAATGGTCGCCCTGTTTAC
The DNA here is from genome assembly GCA_023634145.1 of Thymallus thymallus. Taxonomy (NCBI): domain Eukaryota; kingdom Metazoa; phylum Chordata; class Actinopteri; order Salmoniformes; family Salmonidae; genus Thymallus; species Thymallus thymallus. Next base: position 4,679,787 of record CM042394.1, on the reverse strand, counting down.
AACATTGGGGACAGAAAAACAGGAAACTAACGAGATTATGATCCATTGGGATTGATCTGAGAGAGAAACACTCTCCTATAGTCTTGTTTAACACGATCCCCAGTCCAGGATGATATTACAGTACTGTTTCTATTATAAGGGACATTTTATGAAGTTATTCTATAGATAAACTGCTGTTCTACTGACGCTCCTGTCAGTTTATCTCCTCCCACGCAGAACCACTACCGTGTGTGTGTGTGTGTGTGTTTGTGTGCAGTACCAACGTCTGCTGACTCAAGTGTATACTTGTGACTGGATACAGTACCAACGTCTGCTGACTCAAGTGTATACTTGTGACCGGATACAGTACCAACGTCTGCTGACTCAAGTGTATACTTGTGACCGGATACAGTACCAACGTCTGCTGACTCAAGTGTATACTTGTGACCGGATACAGTACCAACGTCTGCTGACTCAAGTGTATACTTGTGACCGGATACAGTACCAACGTCTGCTGACTCAAGTGTATACTTGTGACCGGATACAGTACCAACGTCTGCTGACTCAAGTGTATACTTGTGACCGGATACAGTACCAACGTCTGCTGACTCAAGTGTATACTTGTGACCGGATACAGTACCAACGTCTGCTGACTCAAGTGTATACTTGTGACTGGATACAGTACCAACGTCTGCTGACTCAAGTGTATACTTGTGACTGGAAACAGTACCAACGTCTGCTGACTCAAGTGTATACTTGTGACCGGATACAGTACCAACGTCTGCTGACTCAAGTGTATACTTGTGACCGGATACAGTACCAACGTCTGCTGACTCAAGTGTATACTTGTGACCGGATACAGTACCAACGTCTGCTGACTCAAGTGTATACTTGTGACCCGATACAGTACCAACGTCTGCTGACTCAAGTGTATACTTGTGACCGGATACAGTACCAACGTCTGCTGACTCAAGTGTATACTTGTGACCCGATACAGTACCAACGTCTGCTGACTCAAGTGTATACTTGTGACCGGATACAGTACCAATGTCTGCTGACTCAAGTGTATACTTGTGACCGGATACAGTACCAACGTCTGCTGACTCAAGTGTATACTTGTGACCGGATACAGTACCAACGTCTGCTGACTCAAGTGTATACTTGTGACCGGATACAGTACCAACGTCTGGTCAATATTAGTGCACTAAATAGGGAATAGGGTACTATTTGGGATGCAGACATAGTCTAACCTCGTCCCGAGACTATTGTGCATTAGGGAGGAAGTGTGGTTAATTGGGGAGGACGGGCACATAGTAATGAATGGAACGGATGAATGGAATAGTATCAAATACATTAAACACATGGTTTCCATGTGGTTGATACCATTCCATTCACTCCATTCCAGCCATTACTATGAGCCGTCCTCCCCTCAGCAGCCTCCTGTGGTAGGGACATAGCCCCAGCTAGTGGACAGTCTCTGTCCCTTCTGAATCTCCAATCCATCTCTCCTCTCTTTGCCCTCGTTGACTTGCC
>CM042394.1:4628275-4673275 GCA_023634145.1 Thymallus thymallus | reverse complement strand
GACCACCTATCATCCCACTCTAGGCTGTAACTACATACAGTTTAAGAAATTTCCCCCTTGGGGATCAATAAAGTATCTATCTATCTGTCTGTCTGTCTGTCTGTCTGTCTGTCTGTCTGTCTGTCTGTCTGTCTGTCTGTCTGTCTGTCTGTCTGTCTGTCTATCTAATGAAGACTGATGCCAAGCATGTAGCGTCATAACCAAGAAGACTCAAAGCTGTAATTGCTGCCAAAAGATGCTTCAACAAAGTTCTGAGTAAAGGGTCTGAATACTTATGTAAATGTAATATACAGTGCAATTGAAGTCGGAAGTTTACATACACTTAGGTTGAAGTCATTAAAACTCATTTTTCAAACACTCCACTCCACAAACTATAGTTTTGGCAAGTCGGTTAGAACACCTACTTCCAACAATTGTTTACAGACAGATTATTTCACTTATAATTCACTATATCACAATTCCAGTGGGTCAGATGTTTACATACACTAAGTTGACTGTGCCTTCAAACAGCTTGGAAAATTCCAGAAAATGATGTCATGGCTTTAGAAGCTTCTGATAGGCTAATTGACATAATTTGAGTCAATTAGAGGTGTACCTGTGGATGTATTTCAAGGCCTACCTTCAAACTCAGTGCCTATTTGCTTGACATCATGGGAAAATCAAAAGAAATCAGCCAAGACCTCAGAAAAGAAAATGTAGACCTCCACAAGTCTGGTTCATCCTTGGGAGCAATTTCCAAACGCCTGAAGGTACCACGTTCATCTGTACAAACAATAGTACGCAAGTATAAACACCATGGGACCACGCAGCCGTCATACTGCTAAGGAAGGAGACGCGTTCTGTCTCCTAGAGATGAACGTACTTTGATATAAAAAGTGCAAATCAATCCCAGAACAACAGCAAAGGACCTTGTGAAGATGCTGGAGGAAATAGGTACAAAAGTATCTATATCCACAGTAAAACAAGTCCTATATGGACATAACCTGAAAGGCAGCTCAGCAAGGAAGATGCCACTGCTCCAAAACCACCATAAAAAAGCCAGACTACGGTTTGCAACTGCACATGGGGACAAAGATCCTACGTTTTGGAGAAATCTCCTCTGGTCTGATGAAACAAAAATAGAACTGTTTGGTCATAATGACCATCGTTATGTTTGGAGGAAAAAGGGGGAAGCTTGCAAGCCGAAGAACACCATCCCAACCGTGAAGCACGTGGGTGGCAGCATCATGTTGTGGGGGTGCTTTGCTGCAGGAGGGACTGGTGCACTTCACAAAATATATGGCATCATGAAGAAGGAAAATTATGTGGATATATTGAAGCTACATCTCAAGACGTCAGTCAGGAAGGTAAAGCTTGGTCGCAAATGGGTCTTCCAAATGGACAATGACCCCAAGCATACTTCCAAAGTTGTGGCAAAATGGACAACAAAGTCAAGGTATTGGTGTGGCCATCACAAAGCCCTGATCTTAATCCTATAGAAAATGTATGGGCAGAACTGAAAAAGCGTGTGCGAGCAAGGAGGCCTACAAACCACGACTCAGTTACACCAGTTCTGTCAGGAGGAATGGGCCCAAATTCACCCAACTTATTGTGGGAATCTTGTGGAAGGCTAATCGAAATGTTTGACCCAAGTTAAACAATTTAAAGGCAATGCTACCAAATACTAATTGAGTGTATGTAAACTTCTGAAAGAAACAAAAGCTGAAATAAATCATTCCCTCTACTATTATTCTGACATTTTACATTCTTTAAATAAAGTGGTGATCCTAACTGACCTAAGACAGGGAATTTTTACTAGGATTAAATGTCAGGAATTTGGAAAATGTATTTGGCTATGGTGTATGTAAACTTCCGACTTCAACTGTAATATCTATATATATTTTTTTTTGCAAAACTTTCTAAAAAACTGTTTTCGCTTTATCATTATGGGGTATTGTGTGTAGATTGATGAGGATTTTTTTTAAAATATTAACACACACCATGTGTCTGCCTTATCTCCTTCTGTATTCCCTATGAACAGCTTCTAGTGGATTTTAATACATTTTAGAATAAGACCATAACCTAACAAAATGTGGGAAAAGTCAAGGGGTCTGAATACTTTCCAAAGGCACTGTATATTGGCATGACCAGACTGTCATTACCGTAATATGACTGACTGACTGACTGACACACAATATAGTGTCATTTAAACGGTCACCTATATTGGCATGACCAGATTGTCTTTACCATAATATGACTGACACACACAATATAGTGCCATTTAAACTGTTACCTATATTGACATGACCAGATTGTCATTACTGTAATATGACTGACTGACTGACACACAATATAGTGTCATTTAAACGGTCACCTATATTGACATGACCAGACTGTCATTACTGAAATATAACTGACACACACAATATAGTGTCATTTAAACTGTCACCTATATTGACATGACCAGACTGTCATTACTGAAATATAACTGACACACACAATATAGAGTCAGACCAGACTGGCATTACCGTAATATGACTGACTTGAATAACACAATATACTGTACATCCAGTTCTCTATATTAACACACACCATGTGTCTGCCTTATCTCCTTCTGTATTCCATATGAACAGCTACTAGTGGATAAACCTGAGAGAGGCATTCTGGGCAGCCAAATGACATGCGGTCACTGTGAGCCACCGGCCATGCAGTGTTGTTGTCCACACACACACACACACACACACACACACACACACACACACACACACACACACACACACACACACACACACACACATACACACATACACATGTGGGTGGTTGGATGGGTCAATCTGGAGCCTGACAGGAGTCTTCGTCGCTCCTAGTGATTATACACCCACACACACAAACAAGCAAGCGAAGACACAGAGAGGCCTGTGTTATATTGGCTCATGGAAGTGGCCTACGGAGAGGATTAGAGTTGAGAATACACACTCAGTCACACACACACACACACACACACTACACTATCTGTCTGCGTTTGAGTCCTTGACCTCTGCCCCCTGCTTGTCCCCTGGCACTGACTACCCCTTGCTCCTTTGGCTTCACCCACCCACTCTACACTCTTTGGCAGTGACAAGTGAAAGTAGAGCCAGACTGGGGAATTACCAGCCACTTTACTGAGGCTGGGGTCTAGCCAACAGAAGCTGCCCCTGTCCTCTGCCCTCTATGTGTGTGTGTGTGTGTGTGTGTGTGACGGCCCCTTGGCTGATTGGGTTGTCCTTCCCTCTGGACAAAGAGCTATTAGCCTATATTAGTCCTGCCATTAGTCCTACCATTAGTCCTACCATTAGCCTTACCATTAGCCTTAACATTAGTCCTACCATTAGTCCTACCATTAGTCCTACCAATAGTCCTACCATTAGTCCTACCATTAGCCTTACCATTAGCCTTAACATTAGCCTTAACATTAGTCCTACCATTAGCCTTACCATTAGTCCTACCAATAGTCCTACCATTAGTCCTACCATTAGCCTTAACATTAGCCTTAACATTAGCCTTAACATTAGTCCTACCAATAGTCCTACCATTAGTCCTACCATTAGCCTTAACATTAGCCTTAACATTAGTCTTAACATTAGTCCTACCATTAGTCCTACCATTAGTCCTACCAATAGTCCTACCATTAGTCCTACCATTAGCCTTAACATTAGCCTTAACATTAGTCTTAACATTAGTCCTACCATTAGCCTTACCATTAGTCCTACCAATAGTCCTACCATTAGTCCTACCATTAGCCTTACCATTAGCCTTACCATTAGTCTTAACATTCGCCTTAACATTCATCTTACCATTAGTCCTACCATTAGTCTTACCATTAGCCTTACCATTAGTCTTACCATTAGTCTTAACATTCGTCTTAACATTCATCTTACCATTAGTCTTACCATTAGTCCTACCATTAGTCTTACCATTAGTCTTACCATTAGTCTTACCATTCATCTTACCATTAGTCTTACCATTAGTCTTACCATTAGTCCTACCATTAGTCTACTAATGCCTAGTAATGGGCTTTAAGAGTAGAGGAGGACCACATCCTCACATCTCCCACACTGTGTGCGGATATTGATGTCTTGAATGGGAACGAGTTTCCAACCAACACACACACAAACATGAACGTGAATGTGTACACACACACACACACGCACACACGCATAGACACGTGCACACACACTCCATAAAACATTTAGCTAATGATCATATGTAGTGGTTTGACTTGCAAATGCATGTCTGTCTACATCCTGTTTGTGAGAGAGAGAGTGAGAGAGAGAGAGAGAGAGAGAGAGAGAGAGAGAGAGAGAAAGAGAGAGAGAGAGAGAGAGAGAGAGAGAGAGAGAGAGAGAGAGAGAGAGAGAGAGAGAGAGAGAGAGGAGTGTGTGTGTGTGTGTCTACTCTTTGTCTGAGTACATACATCATGTGTGTATAGCTGCCCAAAAGAGATTATGATTAATATGATGATTGTTTATTTACAAGAAAAGGCCATAAGGGCCTCATGGAATAACCGGAACATTCAAAAATTGTTCCTAGAATTCATCATCTCTGCTCAAACTTCTATAAGATGTCTTTAGAACATTCAACTGATTTAACCTAGATTCTAGATTGCATTCAGACAAGACAAGAGGTTGTGTCCCAAATGGCACCTTATATAGTGCATTTCTTAACACTAAGGCAGTACACATAGGGAATAGGGTACCATTTGGGATGCAACCTAGAGAATAAATACTCAACCCTGGAGCAGAATCTTTCATTATGATAATCTAAACCTTTTTACTTAAGTGTCACCTTCGGTATTGGATGTCTGACGTTATCAATGAAAGTGTGATGTACCAACCAACACAACTCCATGTTTATTATGACTTCAATATCAATAACCTCTCAAAGGGCCTGTTTCTCCCACTGAATTACAACTACCCCTAACAGTGATTAATGAAGTTACACACACACACGCACACCTGATCGATATTAGCGCCTGGACAAACTGCTCCATTTCTCCCTGCTCTACACATGATATGTGGTAGGCCTGATCACCGACAACGACAAGACAGCCTATAGGGAGGAGGTCAGAGACCTGGCCGTGTGGTGCCAGGATAACAACCTCACCCTCAACGTGATCAAGACAAAGGAGATGATTGTGGACTACAGGAAAAAGAGGACTGAGCACGCCCCCATTCTCATCGACGGGGCTGTAGTGGAGCAGGATGAGAGCTTCAAGTTCCTTGGTGTCCACATCACCAATAAATTATCATGGTCCAAACACATCAACAAAGAGGGCACGACAAAGCCTATTTCAGAAAACTGAAAAGATTTTGCATGGGTCCCCAGATCCTCAAAAAATTATACAGCTGCACCATCGAGAGCATCCTGACTGGTTGTATCACCGCCTGGTATGGCAACTGCTTGGCCTCCGACCGCAAGGCACTACAGAGGGAAGTGCATACGACCCAGTACATCACGGGGCCCAATCTTCCTGCCATCCAGGACCTCTATAGCAGGCGGTGTCAGAGGAAGGCCCTAAAAATTGTCAAAGACTCCAGCCACCCTAGTCATAGGCTGTTCTCTCTGCTACCGCATGGCAAACGGTACTGGAGCGCCAAGTCTAGGTCCAAAAGGCTTCTCAACAGCTTCTACCGCCAAGCCATAAGACTCCTGAACAGGTAATCAAATGGCTACCCAGACTATTTGCATTGTGTGTGTCCCCCACCCACCCCCTCTCTTTTACGCTGCTGCTACTCTCTGTTTATTATCTTTGCATTGTCACTTTAACTATACCTTCATGTACATATTACCTCAATTAGCCCGACTAACCGGTGTCCCCGCACATTGACTCTGTAACGGTACCACCTGTATAAAGCCTCGCTACTGTTATTTTTACAGTTATTTTACTGCTTTTATTTCTTTACTTATCTATTGTTTACCTAACACTTATTTTACTTAAACACTGCATTGTTGGTTAAGGGCTTGTAAGTAAGCATTTCACTGTAATGTCTACAACTGTTGTATTCGGCGCACGTGACAAATAACATTTGATGTGATTTGATATGGTCCTGGTCTAGTATCTCCATATGTTCACTATGTTATGTATGGCCCCATACTTTCAGCAGCACAGCGTGGAGGCCAGAGACCATCCATGTCCCACACTAGTTATATACTAGAACCACCAGCGACTCCATACCAAAGCTGTCAAAGACCTTGTAATGGTGCTATTTTATGGTGTTTAATCAGGTTTTTAGTACTATGGCCCATGTCAGCCTTGGTGGAATGATCTCTGATGGTCACAGGAGACAGAAGGGTACCATAGAGATGATGCCAAGTAGATGGGGGGGGGTTGCTTCCTGGAGTAAGTGAATATAATCCCCTTACTTACTGCCTTCTGTCATGCAGCATGAGCTAATGCATCAAATTGTAACTTGATATTCCATTAGTCTCCTGCATTACACCTTGGGGCTAAGGCTACCATATTTAGAACACAATTTGTTTTCATTTGTTTGTAAAATATTATGTAGCTTTGAATATATCATTTCACTAGTTTAAAGCTTACTTGCTACATCCACTTTTGGACTTATAAATGACTAATACCCATTGATTCTTGAAGAATATAACTTGCCTCATGAGCTTAGTTCAACCGTAGGCCTACCCCATCAGAACCCAACATATAAGCTTGTTTTACTCCAATGTTTGTAAACAAACACAGTATAGCCTCAAAACATCGTTAAAACTATAATGTTGGTATCATGGATGTTCAGTGGTTACATTTCTCCAGGCCCATCCATTTTTACCAAAACAAATGCAGGAGGAACTTTGTTTTTGTTACATTTAAGGTTTCTCGCTTTATCTCACCTGCAGCCTCCGACGTCGAATGATTCCAGAGTCATCCATGGCAGCGGCGGGAACATGCGAGTCGCGTGCTTTGGAGTAGTATCACCTGGTCTCGTGGCCCCAGTGTGGTCGCCTGGCGTCTCCAGGTAACGGGACAGGGCATTGACTTCCCGCGTGGCACTGGCTGCGGGACACTGGCCAAGAACACTCCCGCCTCTCTCCTCTTCACTGGTGCGACAATCCCCTGCTCAACTCTCAAATCAAAAACCCATTCCGCCCGACTAACATCTGGTCCTGTACCCTAGGCTACTGCTCTAGCAAGTGCCGATGAAGCAAGTTCCTGAAGGTAACAGCCTGTCCTAATGTCCTTCATGGATTGGAATATAGAGAGGAGCCTGAAGTAGGCTAGTCGAATTTTAATTGTAGCCTACTTTTTAAAATGTAGGCTAACACACAAATTCAATTAAAATGTATTGACCGAAATAGTTAATCAATTATGGAAAGTATACTTTAGGCTAAAAGTAGTGCACCTTCAGCAGTGGTTTTGAATATGCAGGTATCCATATTATTATAACTATTTAGTTCATTGATTGAATGTCTGTTGTGTTTTACCATGTTTGTGTTTATTCCTATGGTGATGTTAATATTGCGCTGTGGCTGTCTATTCACCTCAGCACTTCAGGATTGCTGTCCATGTGTTTAATTCATCTGGTGTCCAAAAGCACTCTTTATAACGCATTTGTTGGTATAATAGCCTAATGTAGGCTACTGTAAACTACTACCATATGCAATCGAGAATCAAGCCATATAGGCTACAATAATAGCTACAGTAAAATGCAAGCAGCTCAAGTGACACGTGTACGCATCTTCGAATCCTCCCGACAAGCAAACCCCATCCGGTACAGTCATTTGAGATCTGCTCGATGTCCTATAGATTCCTATAAGTAGCAAAACAAGCAACCCTGTACATTAATTTCTGATCCATGCTGAATACTACCCCAGAGCTTGCGGCTATAAACAAAATCGTTTTCGTTTATAATCCTTGATGTATCCCACATATTAGGGCTATAGGGCTACATACCGTTTCTTCATCTCATCCGGGCGCAGGTGCTGCCATATTATTTTCTGAACGTGTTACTCTCATCCCTTATAGCTTTAATATCCACGGTATAATTATGTTTACCCTGAAGACGATGTTGTTTGTAATATATATCGTGATATATATCTCCATTCCATTCCCTACCTCCCACTTCCTTCGAAACACAACGGAATCACTTTTGGTATTTAACCCCTCAGCGGCCAGATTTTCCCTCCTTCAATTGCCTCTCCTCTCCATTCTCCATAGTGGAGAGAAATATAGGTCGTATAGCCAGCCATATGTAATGTAGGTATCACTTTAAGGAACATACATTATTGTATTAAACCATCTACAACTATATCAATCATGATGTGAAATGTTAAACAGTTTCACATCAAGTTAATTGGACAGAATGTCGTACGAAAAATAAAGCAAACCTTCACTTGGCTTAAAATACAATTTATTAACCATAGATAAGACGTCCCTTTCATCCCATGACACCGCAGTATTACATATTACTGTCTCGCGGAGTTTAGGGCTATCTTCAGAACATTTCACAGTTAATCAGTGAACACCGAATCACTTACTGGCTGTCACCTTAGGAGCAACGTTACACAACCAAACTCCCACTATTTGTTTATATTAAGGTTAAAGGGTTCCGACGATTGTTAGAGATTAACTAGGCTATATCTATCTCCAAGTGGGCAGCTTTGACCTGTCTTTAGCCCTGATTTGGTAATTTGATTTACAGTGCCTTCGGTATTCAGACCCCTTGATTTTTTCCAAATGTTGTTACATTACAGCCTTATTCTAAAATTGATTAAATAGTTTTTTCCCCTCATCAATCTACACACAATACCGCATAATGACGAAGCAAAAACTGTTTTTTTGATAATGTTTGATAATTTATTAAAAATAAAAAACTGAAATACTACACTCATATAAGTATTCAGACCCTATACTTTGTTGAAGCACGTTTGGCAGCGCTTACAGCATCAAGTCTTCTTGGGCATGACTCTTCAAGCTTGGCACATCTGTATTTGGGGAGTTTCTCTCATTCTTCTCTGCAAATCCTCTCAAGCTCTCTCAGGTTTGATGGGGAGCGTTGCTGCACAGCTATTTTCAGGTCTCCAGAGATATTCCATCGGGTTCAAGTCCGGGTTCTGGCTGGGCCACCCAAGGACATTCAGAGACTTGTCCCGAAGCCACTCCTGCGTTGTCTTGGATCTCTCTGTCCTTCGCTCCATTAATCTTTGCCTCGATTCTGACTAGTCTCCCAATCCCTGCCGCTGAAAACATCCCCACAGCATGATGCTGCCACCACCATGCTTGGTGCCAGCTTTCCTCCAGACGTGACGCTTGGCATTCAGGCCAAAGAGTTCAATCTTGGTTTCATCAGACCAGATAATCTTGTTTCTCATGGTCAGAGAGTCTTTAGGTGCCTTTTGGCAAACTTCAAGCAGGCTTTCATGTGCCTTTTACTGAGGAGTGGCTTCCTTCTGGCCACTCTACCATAAAGGCCTGATTGGTGGAGTGCTGCAGAGATGGTTGTCCTTCTGGAAGGTTCTCCCATCTCCACAGAGCAACTCTAGAGATCTGTCAGAGTGACCATCAGGTTCTTGGTCACCTCTATGCTGCACCTGATCATATTACCAGACAGTAGTCAAGATGGGACACGATCAGAGCCTGAACAACTAGTACAGTTGATCTTTGTATCAAAAATGCAGAACATATTTTTTATAAACAGACATACCTCTCCCCATCTTCACAAGAACTTTGTCAATATGTGGATAAACACATTCCTTTAGGCTTTGGTTAAAGACATGGCAAATAGGAGTGGCAATGCAGTCTGCTACCATTGTCAATAGTTTCCCATCTAGGTTGTCTATACCTGGTGGCTGATCATTATTGCTGGATAACAATAGTTTTTCCACCCCTTCCAGACAAACTTTACCAAATTCAAAACAGCAACCCTTTTCTTTCATTATTAGATCTTCAATACACAAATATGATCGTTCACGGTTCAATGTTGTAATTTCACTTCTCAGTTTGTACACTTTACCGGTGAAATAGTCATTGAAATGATTGGCTATATCAAAAGGTTTTGTTATAAATGACCCATCAACCTAGTGATTTGAGTGATCATTGATTTGGTGTTCTAGTTCTCTCTGTCACCAAGGTTACTGGATGAGGACAAGGGCATGTTGCTGTAGGAAAGACAAGTACAAAGTTCATCATGCCCACACACAATGTGATACAGTATACGTATATATATATATTTAGTGTCAGTATGATATTTCAATGTTAATTACTGCCACAATATAAGAGATGCTTACATCAGACTTCCAAACACACTTGCTTAGCGCTCTCTCTCTCTCTCTCTGCTTCGTATCTCTGACAGAGCAGAGATAATCAGCCAATTCATATTCTCTGTTCTGAGCCAGATAGCAACTTAGTCTCTCTCTCTCTCTCTCTCTCTCTCCCTATCTCTCTCCCTCTCTCTGCTATTGTTATAAAACTGTTGTTGCCTTAACAAAAGCTTCAACTTCCTCCTGAATAGACAGTCTGCCAATTTAAGAGGGCAGCTGGTTCCAATCCAGGTTTACAGGGCTGAAGACAGAGACAGAGAGGGGCTTTTAGCATCATTGCCTTAATTGTCTCAGTGTGTGTGTGTGTGTGTTTGTGTGTGTGTGTGTGTCTGGCTTAGAGCCTTTCACTCTGGGATTTAGCTACTCTTGATAGATTGGTCGGCGGCTTCTGTCTGTGAACAGCCCACTTTCACAGACACAGAAACACACACACACACACACACACACACACACACACACACACACACACACACACACACACACACACACACACACACACACACACACAGGAACTGAAATGAACCTGCACTGCTATTGTTATAAAACCATGAAAATGAAAAAATAAATGGTTTAAGAATATCGAACTGTTGTTGTCTTAACAAAAGCTTCAACCTCCTCCTGCATAGACAGTCTGGCAGTAAATAAATATGAAATGGGATCGTAGATACTTGTCAGAGTTGTCGTCTAATTCATCCCAAATATGTAGCAACACTGTCCCTCTTCAATAATGAATAGGAGACACGTTTATTTTACATTTTCATGTTCATTTGGAACTTTTGGGATGGAAGGAAACCCAGTGTACTCGAATGGCCCAATGGAATAAAGCCTTAGTGAAAGTCCTCAAACACTACATTCCAACTAGGTCACGGTGCACACGGGGTGATGTCATCCCCTAAATGATGCATGTGGGGGTTGGGGTAATGTGTTGAGGTAATGTCACGTCTTAAGAGACAAAAAGCTTGACAAGGCAAAGCCCTTGGAATATTTCGAAGGTGTTTTTTGATATTTAGAATGTGTTTTTTTTACTTTCTCCCCCACTTCATTGTGTCAACAAAAAGGAACACTTCACCTCACATCACTTCACAAGACAGCTGACTTTCTTCCCTTTAGTTTGTATTGGGAACCCTTTTTGGTTCCAGGTGGAACTATTTTGTGTTCCATGTAGAACCCTCTGTGTAAAGGGTTCTACATGGAACTGAAAAGGGTTCTATCTGGAACCAAAACAGGTTCTTCTTCTTCTTCTTCTCCTGTGGGGACAGCCAAAGAACCTTTTTAGGTTCTAGAGCAGTAACTTGATTTTGTTACAGTGATGTTCTGTACGTTGTGTTCATTGTGTGTTAATTGTGTGTTCTTTTCATTGCACTCTGATTCTAGTGTTTGTGAGCATACACAGCCACGCACATACAGATGTAGGATCTTCATTTTAAAGTGGAAATTACAAACTTTAGAAGCCTTGAATACACTACAAGTTTGCATTTCATGCAGGTACACACACAGAGACACACAGGCAAACACACAGGCCACACACACAGGCCACACACACACACACTCCTCTTCTTCCCTGTGTGGAAGTGGGTCACAGACTACAGCCTTGCTAAAAGCCTGGGAGAAGAAAGAAGGCACTAAATAAAATACCAGCAGACTACAAGTCCCACAGGAGAACAATCATCAGTCAGATTCCATAGACTAGGGGGAGACAGAGAGAGAGAGAGAGAGGAGAGAGAGAGAGAGAGAGAGAGAGAGAGAGAGGAGAGAGAGAGAGAAGAGAGAGAGAGAGAGAGAGAGAGAGAGGAAGAGAGAGAGAGAGAAGAGAGAGAGAGAGAGAGGAAGAGGGGAGGAGAGGGAACGAGAGATTAAGGGAGCTAAAGACAGAGAATTACTGATTTTTCAACCACTCCACAGATTTCAGTTAGGACATCTACTTTGTGCACGACAAAAGTAATTATTCCAACAATTGTTTACAGACAGATTATTTAACTTATAATTCACTTAATCACAGTTCCAGTGGGTCAGATGTTTACATACACTAAGTTGACTGTGCCTTTAAACAGCTTGAAAAATTCCAGAAAATTATGTCATGGCTTTAGAAGCTTCTGAACATTTGAGTCAATTGGAGGTGTACCTGTGGATGTATTTCAAGGCCTACCTTCAAACTCAGTGCCTCTTTGCTTGACATCATGGGAAAATCAAAAGAAATCAGCCAAGACCTCAGAAAGAAACTTGTAGACCTCCACAAGTCTGGTTCATCCTTGGGAGCAATTTACAAACACCTGAAGGTACCACGTTCATCTGTACAAACAATAGTACACAAGTATAAACACCATGGGACCACACAGCCGCCATACCGCTCAGGAAGGAGACACGTTCTGTCTCCTAGCGATCCCAGAACAACAGCAAAGGACCTTGTGAAAATGCTGGAGGAAACAGGGACAAAAGTATCTAAATCCACAGTAAAACGAGTCCTATATCGACATAATCTGAAAGTCCGCTCAGCAAGAAAGAAGCCACTGCTCCAAAACCGCCATAAAAAAGCCAGACTACGGTTTGCAACTGCACATGGGGACAAAGATTGTACTTTTTGGAGAAATGTCCTTTGGTCTGATGAAACAAAAATAGAACTGTTTGGCCATAATGACCATCGTTATGTTTGGAGGAAAAAGGGGGAGGCTTGCAAGCTGAAGAACACCATCCCAAGCGTGAAGCACAGGGGTGGCAGCATCATGTTGTGGGGGTGCTTTGCTGCAGGAGGGACTGGTGCACTTCACAAAATAGATGTCATCATGAGGAAGGAAAATTATGTGGGTATATTGAAACAAAATCTCAAGACATCAGTCAGGAAGTTGAAGCTTGGTCGCAAATGGGTCTTCCAAATGGACAATGATCCCAAGCAAGTTGAGGCAAAATGGCATAAGGACAACAAAGTCAAGGTATTGGAGTGGCCATCACAAATCCCTGACCTCAATCCTATAGAGAATTTGTGGGCAGAACTGAAAAAGCGTGTGCGAGCAAGGAGGCCTACAAACCTGACTCAGTTACACAAGTTCGGTCAGGAGGAATGGGACAAAATTCACCCAACTTATTGTGGGAAGCTTGTGGAAGGCTACCCAAAACGTTTGACCCAAGTTAAACAATTTAAAGGCAATGCTACCAAATACTAATTGAGTGTATGTAAACTTCTGACCCATTGGGAATATGATGAAAGAAATAAAAGCTGAAATAAATCATTCTCTCTACTATTATTCTGACATTTCACATTCTTAAAATAAAGTGGTGATCCTAACTGACCTAAGAAAGGGAATGTTTACTAGTATTAAATGTCAGTAATTGTGAAAAACTGAGTTTAAATGTATTTGGCTAAGGTGTGTGGAAACTTCCAACTTTAACTGTATATATCCATTGTTTAGCTGGAATGTAATGTTTGCATCCTGTATATTTAACATAAACATTAAACCCACCATAAATCTCGCCTCATGCTATAGTGTTTGATTAGACTTGAGCCTTGTCCCAAAAATAGTGCACTACCTTTGACCAGAGCCCAGATCTAATAGTACTGTATCAAAAAATGTTTAAACACACTATAAATACAAAAGTATGTGGACACCCCTTCAAATTAGTGGATTCGGCTATTTCAGCCAAATCCGTTGCTGACAGGTATATGAAATCGAACCCACAGCCATGCAATCTCCATATACAAACATCGGCAATAGAATGGCCCGTACTGAAGAGCTCAATGACTTTCAACGTGGCAACGTCATAGAATGCAACCTTTCCAACAAGTCAGTTCGTCAAATATCTGCCCCGGTCAACTGTAAGTGCTGTTACTGTTTCAGCATGACAATGCCCCCGTGCACAAAGCGAGGTCCATACAGAAATGGTTTGTTTTGTGTTTCGGAGGACGCACGGCTCTCAACCTTCGCCTCTCCCGAGTCCGTACGGGAGTTGTAGCGATGGGACAAGACTGTAACTACCAATTGGATACGACGAAATTGGGGAGAAAATGGGGTAAAAAAAAATTATAAAATGGTTTGTTGAGATCAGTGTGGAAGAACTTGACTGGCCTGCACAGAGCCCTGACCTCAACCCAATCAAACACCTTTGGGATGAATTGCTAGGCCGACTGCGAAATAGGTCTAATTGCCCAACATCAGTGCCCAACCTCACTAATACTCTTGTGGCTGGATCAAAGCAAGTCCCCGCAGCAATGTTCCAACATCTAGTGGAAAGCCTTCCCAGAAGAATGAAGGCTGTTATAGCAGCAAAGGGGGGACCAACTCCATATTCATGCCCATGATTTTGGAATGAGATCTTTGATGAGTAGTAAAATATATATTTTTTACCTACTCATCAAATGTATCATTTGTACAGTTCTTTATTAAAATGCAATTCTTTCTCACATTTGACAGTGTAAAACCTTGCAGTGCTACTTTTGTCTCTGAGAGTGAGGTGGATTTATTGTCAGTACTGTAGAAATTAGTCATTTGTCTCCAGTTGTGACATCTGTTGTGGGTCTCTACCTAGCTGTGACATCTCTCTCTCTCTCTCTCTCTCTCTGACTAACAACATGTCACCATAACCCACTGGGCTTTATTGATGTCTACATCATCCACCCGTGATTACTGTATTACAGTGTCACACAAGGTGGCTTACACACGATACATGTTCACTACAGTGCAACAGCAGCACCATGTGGTAGAGAGGTGTCACTGCAATAAGACAGACCAAGGGGTTATTCATCTCGGAAATCCAGGATTTAAATGTATTTTATTGTGCAAGTTAGATGTTATGGAGTCTGTCCACAAGAGATTCTCACGAGGTCAATGTCAAATGAAAATCAAATTGAAAGTATTTTCTTGAAATGTATGCAAAGGGTTTTATGCAAAGTACCATTCAAAAGTTTGGATACCTACTTATTCAATGTTTTTTCTTTATTTTTACTATTTTCTACATTTTCGAATAATAGTGAAGAAATCAAAAATATGAAAGAACACACATGGAATCATGTAGTAACCAACATTTTTTTAAACAAATCAAAATAGATTTTAGATTCTTCAAAGTGTCTTCTTATGCGTGTCGGGTTCCGCAGCAGCACTAACCTCTAGGACAGCAAAAAAATTAATTTGATTAATTGACACTACAACATGTCCTAGATTGGAGATCTAATAGGAGGATTTAAGCTGATAGATCCATGTCTTCCAGATCCTTTGCCAGAGTCAGTGTGGACCAGGCGCTCATTGACGGACCAGGCGCTCATTGACGGACCAGGCGCTCATTGACGGACCAGGCGCTCATTGACGGACTAGGCGCTCATTGACGGACTAGGCGCTCATTGACGGACCAGGCGCTCATTGACACATAATCATTTGGTAAATCTACTAATGTCAACATCTCTTAACCCGGGACTCTGTTCTTTGACCTCATCTTTGGCCTATTATACAATACCTGAGACATCACTTCAGATCTATGTAACTCACCTATTTATTTTATTTTTTCACCACGTTGGCCAGTTGAGAACAAGTTCTCATTTACAACTGCGACCTGGCGGCCTGATCTGACCCCAGAACTCATGTATTGATAGTATCCTAGGTATATGTTCCCTCTCTTATATTCCATCCCAACCAATACATTACCAAGATGGCCAATGATGAATTTGATATGGCGTGCATGTCTTGTCTGAAATGGCAGACTATATCCCATATGAAGGGAAAGGGTGGATACTAGTCAGTTGTACAACTGAATGCATTCAACTGAAATGTGTCTTCCGCATTTAACCCAACCTCTCTGAATAGTGCATTACTCATCTCTTAATCTCGTCTGATCACTTATCGTGTTCATAGCTTCTGTGTCATCAGTGTTGTCCTACTCATACTATTTGATCCTGTCTCCAGGGTGGGGTCATAAAGGGACGTTAAAAATAGGCCTATGCATCAGTGGTCAGATTTAGCCTGTTATTCACAATCCCTTAATCATCACTTGAATCCTAACACATCTTCTATGGGCACCACCTGACTGGTGATGTATTATTGCTTGTAGCTACATTATGCATAACTGCAATCAGGGTTGGGGCCAATTCCCATCTGAATTCCAGTTAATTCAGAAAGTAAACCAAATTCAAATTCCACATTTTCCTCACTGAAAATGGAAAAGCATTGAAGAAATTTGTAATTGGGTTTACTTTCTGGAATTTAAATGTAATTGACCCAAACCCTGACTTGAAATCCATCGGATGCTGAGACAATAGATGGTGGCATATGATAAACTGGATAGCCAAACAGTCGCTTCTTCTAATCCCAGAGCCAACTAGGTGAAAGATCTGCCGATGTGCCCTTGATCAAGGCATTTAACCCTAATTGCCCTTGAGCAAATTACTAAAATGTAAAAATGTGAAACAACCTAAAATCTGGCGATTTTGTGTAATTTTCCGTAACAGAAGGTTCTCCCAGATTCAGAGGCCTAATGTCATGACTCATGAAGTGTTCAGTGTTCTATGCCAGTAGCGGAAAAGAACAGCCAACATACCAATCTCATTACGACAATTAAGAGCCGCAGGGATTAGGGACAGTTGTACCTGGCGTTGACTAGGTCACTGAGGTAGGCCTATTCCTGGCGCTATGACGCTGTCCGAGGTGCTGAAACCATGAACCATGAGCCCGATGTTTCTGCTGTATTGCAGCAATAGAAGAGCCTACGATTCGGACTCTGCACCTGGTTAATTATCTTAACAGATGTGGTTCGGTTCCAACTTCCCAGTCACCCCGATGCACATTCTGGTTCCAAAACCGTAGATTGCCTTGTTTCCTGTGAAGGGAGCACGGTTACCTTATGCATGTTTATTTCCTGTAAAGGGAGCACTGTTACTTTATACATGTTTATTTCCTGTAAAGTGAGCACTGTTACCTTATACATGTTTATTTCCTGTAAAGGGAGCACTGTTATGTTTTTTTCACCTCTGACACGAGATACTATTTCACTGATTAAATTCCCTAGTGTTTTTATCAAGTGTGTTATGTTGTCCACTTCATGATCCCCAGGAGGACCACCAGAGGGGTGTACAGGAGGACCACCAGAGGGGTGTACATCAAAGCAGGAGAAATAACTTGCTTAAATATTCTTAATATTTTTTTTAAAGATAAGCTTAGAATGGGCATGGTCTAACTAACTCAACAACCAAAAACACACATCTAAGTTTAGCTTTCTTGATGAACCAGAACAATAGTTATTTGTGGTTGTTTATCAAAGTTATCTGGCTAACTCATTGAACCTGCTTTGTAGAATACCCTCTGGCGTCTCTAACCAGAGGTTAGGTCAGGACGATACTGGATCGAGACGACAGGTGGTCCTCCTCACGTTAATACAGTGAACAACATAAAACACAAACACCCACAGCAACAGAAGGAAATGGTATCCTCTGATCGTCTCCATTCACCTCATCCAGTTTGGCACAGTAGGGGTTCTTGTAAAACTATTAAACCCATTGAGTGACTTTGGCCGCTGGTGCTGGTATACTCATAAAGCTTAGCCCTCCCCAGTTGCAGCCAGTTGTCCTAATCTATTTACAATCCCATTGACACAGCCTGACACAGACAGGACTAACTCAGAGGGATTTGAGGTAGAGCTCCATGGGAACAAGCTAGGGAGGTTATAAAAGGCAGACAGGAGAGACTAGAGGGTTCAAGGCCTGAACTGGGACATTACTTACTGAGTGGACTGTAGACTGGATAAACGCCTGACTTAGCTCCAGCTGAGAGAGAGAGATCCAGGCAGTGATTGTTGAACGCCAGCCCCAGAAGCAGCTCTCGAAAAGGGGGCAAGTGGATCTAGCCTCCACCAATCCCGGATGTGTCTGAGCTCCACTGGACCAAAGAGAGACCTTGCCCCAAAAGCAGCTCTCTTTGTGGGGCAAGAGGATTTAACCATCAGTCCCAGAAGTCTCTGAGCTCCAGCCTCTACCAGACCACCAGAGAGATCCATGGAGCCAATTGCCCAGACCATGGCGGCCCAGGCTGCAGACCCTGACTCCCTCCCCAGGCGGGCCATGAGGGTAGCCCCCAGAGGGGCCTCCACCCAGTTCGTAGGCACATCCATCATCATCCTCTCCTCCTTCGCTGTGTCCACTGTGGCTATGAACATGGGGAAGAAGATGGTGGATTCCAGGCAGAAGGGCAATGAAGGCTAACGGACAATGGTTAGGCTGGCTAACACCTTAGATACGTAGTTAAACACTTGTGCTAACTTGTTATAGTGTGTATTTTGGTCATACCTATAGTCACCCGTGTTGACTAGTGTCTGCTGAATAAAGCCTAGAAGAAATCTTGGTGAGATGCAGAGAATTTCTATTTACGCAAGTCACAATCAACTCCATGGGGAAAAACAGAAGATGGAATTTCTGAAGATTGTGTAAGAAGCATGATGTAAACCCGGTTGCCATGTCAACAACAGAGGATGCCCAAGACTGTGTGAGTTGAGTTCAGAGATTCAGAGGCAGAAATTACCAGCGGACAATTGATTGATACAATGTCAGACTTGTGTACCTAATCTATTGTGTATAAATGACTTATAGACAACTGTCACTTTATTTACTCTACGCAAATATCACTGGTATTTTCTCAGGGAACCTCAGTATAGTATATATTGAATTAATATGGATTTTGGATGATAACTGTAGGCCTATGTATTACTAGTCTTAAGTCTGTCACTGAGTATGTGGCATTAGAATAATTGTAGGCATTCATAATAGATGTAGAATTGAGTTTATACAATGTATTAGCTGAATGACTTCCTGAACAGTTTCTAATTATTCAAGTAAAAGGTGATTTCCAGTGCCTGTGGAACATCTGTGGCTTATATGTGGTGGTATAACGAGCATAAAGCAAACAGCAAGATTGGACGGGAAAGGATTTACTTAAACTATATCTTGAAGTGTATGTTTTGCCACTTGGGGGCAATAGAGAAATTGAACACTACTGTACCTACAGACCACAGTATGCACTAATGCAATAATAAAAACACACCTGAAATAAACAATATTTCCTTTCCTCTATGAAATAAATGTACAATTATTTAGAAACAATTAACATACATTTATTGTTCGAAAGAAGACAAAGTTCATGAAGTTCCTAAGTGTTGGTCTCCAAGTCCTTTTCAATCCATCATTCAGTCAGTGATGTCCACAGCACTGTTCATCTTGTGTGCATGTGGTTTGTTTTCTACAGCTTCTACCGGTATGTGTGTGTTCTGCTCCCTGACTTACAGCGTGTGTGTTCTGCTCCCTGACTTACAGCGTGTGTGTTCTGCTCCCTGACTTACAGCGTGTGTGTTCCTCTCCATATCTTTAAGTAACTGTCCAGTGAAAATCTCACTTTTAAAAGTTCCTATTCTGTTAACTTCTACCCAAATAATGTTATTGACTTGTCCTATACTCGTATGTGGCCCAAGCATGAATTGGAGAGAGAAAAAAAAAAACACACTTCCAACATACTTGCTATTTCCTCATAGAGTATGATGTCATCGTCCTGGTCTACTTGCGTTCATATTTTTAATGACCAGTATATGCCCACACCCTTCTGCTGTTCGGGTACACCCACACCATTCCAACACAGAAAAGCTGCCTTTTAAACACACTTAATTACAAACATTTAGAAGGAACACTATTTAAGTAATATAGTAATTATATTCATATACATCTGGAAACACTGAACAGTTACTTTAAACAGAGTGTGTGTGTGTGTGTGTGTGTGTGTGTGTGTGTGTGTGTGTGTGTGTGTTCTGCACCATGTCTCAGTGGGGGTTTGTATTCCTCTCCTCGTCTCAGAGTGTATCCAGGCTCCTCGTCTCAGAGTGTGTCCAGGTTCTGCAGTCTCCTCTCGGTGAAGAAGCGGTGTGTCTGGTGTGTGTTGCTCTGCCGGGCGGAGGTCTTGGAGCCTGCCTTGAAGTAGGACAGCATGGAGGTGTTGTTCTGACGGGCTGCAGCCTTCTCTCCATCCTCCTCATCATCATCCCTGATAACGCACAGATGGTTATGGGAACTTGTTCTACTGAATACATAGAGACAGACAGACGGACGGACACAGCTTTCACATTACTAGAGACCCTTTTCTCAAAGCTGAAACACTTGTATGGGGGAAACCATTAGTAGAATCGAGGGGAAACACTGAGCACTTTTCACCATCTACCTACTCCCTTCCCCAACCCCTTCTTCACCTGTACCCCCTCTCTCACCAGACCCTCACCCCCCTTCATTCCCCCCTCTCTCACCAGACCCTCACCCCCCTTCACTCCCCCCTCTCTCACCAGTCCCCCTACCCCACCTCTCCTCACCAGTGTACGGTGACAGCTTTGCTGTCCAGCAGGGTCTGTGTGGTGCTCCAGCTGAACCTGACAAACTGAGGGTAGCCAAACACCGGGTCAAGCTCCTTCAACAGCCACGCCTTCGTCTTCGGGTCTGGAGGACACACAACAACAAGAACAAATTCTACTTCATTTTGAACAAATTCTACTTCATTTTAAACAAATTCTACCGTTCCAGCACTAAAACACTACTGTATTTCTACAAACACTTCTATTTAACACGAGAAAACATGGGCCTCCATCCTTTAACAGCCATGACTTTTAAAACTGCAGAGTAATACAACATTTTAATTCATATGTCAAAACGATGGTCTCTGCGCTTCTAGTGTTAAACAAATTCTACAGTTAAAGGACTAAAGCAGGAGTCAAATTTGACTAAACTAGGATCCAATAAAATACTATGAACTTCATATATTGTTCCAGTGTTGTCAAGCCATTCAAAAAAAAAAAGAGCGTGATGGGAGAAGATTGTCCCTAACGTGTTCCCCTACTGACCGTTGGGGTAGCCAGAGCCGTAGTCTGCATCCACCTCTCCTAGGTCTTCTGGAAAGTTCCAGTCTTTTACTGAATGGTCCCTGGCAACCTGAGGGAGCAGCAGAGATAATTTAGGTCAGTGATCCTCCTTCTTAGCCTGGTCCCAGGTCTGTTGGGGATCCTGACAACTCAATCGCTGTCTAAGGTTGACCAGGAGTTGGGAGGATACCACAAACAGACCTGGGACCAGCCTACCTCAATCCTGCTCCTGAAGAGGACTGCTAAACTGGGACAAAACCCTTCACTCCAATACTGTCAGATCCCTGGTCTCGAGGTACATGAGACTAAGAGAGGAAACTATAAGAGAAAGAGAGAGAGTTTGGCGTTAGCGTGACATCTGACCTTGGCACAGATACTGGCAGCACTGACGATGGGGAAGAGGGAGTCAGCTTTGGGTCGTACGGTCACCTCCACCCCGGGGAACCGCTGGGACAGTTTCTCCTGGTACTTCTCTGCAGGACCCACCGTGTCCACAAACACCTGTCCAACACACAGGGAGAGGGAGGAGGACAAGGGACATGGTAGATAATAGGAGGTTGGTCAAATCAATCAAATCACATTTTATTTGTCACACGCTTCGTAAACAACAGGTGTAGAATAACAGTGAAATGCTTAGTTACGGGTCATTTTGCATCAATGCAGAGTTATAGACAAAGATACAAAATAATATAAAAACCTGATAGAAATAGTGAATAATGAGTAACAATAACATGTCTATATACAGTAGTTGGAAGGGTAGTGGATATGAGAGAGAGAGAGCGAGAGAGAGAAACAGAGAGAGAGAGAGAGAGAAAAAGAGAGAGAGAGAGAGAATAGTGCATAAAGGCCATGTAATGTTGTATTGATGATATTGGTGTGTTTTATGCGTGGTTTACAAGAATCAAGATGATTTGTACCCTACCTCTTTGAGCTGTACTCCACTGTCCAGGGCGAACTGTACCAGGCCAATGGCTGCGTCATGCGAGAGAGCATTCAGGTTGTATTTGGACCTGTGGAAGAGTAGAACGGTTAGAACCCTCTGTGTGTTCTCTTGTTCGCTGTGTGTGTGTGTGTGTGTGTAGTACACTTTGTGTTTAAATACCTCTGCAGCATGCTGGTAGAGATAGTGTTGGGTGAGAGGATCTGAAGAGCCCAGCCTACAAAGCTCTTGGCCTCGTCCAGCGTGCGGAATAGATCCTCTCTCTGTGCCTCGGTCAATGTCTTCGAGTCTAGAAAAGGAGACACAGTAACTCATCATTGTACAATGAACAGATTAACGAGCCAACTCTGTTGATCCTCAAAAGGTTTGTCACTAGAGACACAGACATGTACAATACAGTCACACAGGCATCCTTCAGAATAAGTATGATATGATTTAAGGAATTATAGAATGTTGGATTCCTCTTGAATGTCATTGTAGATCTTAAAAAAGCCTACATCTTGAACTTACCTGCCACTTTCAAGTTCTTCAGATGTTCCTTTTTGGCGACGGGACAGAAACATATTCCGTAGACCATGGGTCCTGGTGGAGCAAAGGCACAATATCAGCAAGCAACATCAAATGATGACCAAGCAACTAGATAACAGACGTTCAGTGATCTACTAAGTGATCAATTACGTTTGAATAGGAGCCAATAAATGTTTTTAATAGCAAAATGACCAAAATGTAAAAATAGATTTGATAACATGGACTAGTGACCAATGACATTTGAATAAGAGGTAGAAACCACACATTTCCATGGTTGAGACCGACTCACCCAGCACAGGCCCCCTGCCGGCTTCATCAATACCCAAACAGCAGTCTTCTGTCTTGCAGACGTCAGGTATCGCTGAAGCCAGGCGACAGCTCACCGAGTTGTCTGCTTCAAACTCACTGAGATCCATGGTGACCTTACACTGTCTGTTTCTGTAAGTCTGTAATCAACTGTAAACAACAAGAAACGTAAACAACTGATCTGTAAAAAACTGTAAAGGACAAGTAGCCTAAACAACAGTAAGCAACATTTCAAGGGTCTTGTTGAGTAGCTAGCTAGCTACGGTGACATTATAAAACATGAAATAGCAATAAAATTGTAAGCAAGCAATGAAAAGACATAGCGCAGCCAGTAGAATAGTGATGCGCGGGTTGACCCAGTCTCCGCGGTTATATCCGCAGGGAGGGGCAGGTTTAGGGTCACTAATTATTGTGTGGACAGGGCTATGGCACGTAAAAGGAACTTACTGTTAAATTAAAACCGAAACCATGCAACAAAGGTCCGTATGATTCCAAAACCATACAAGTTAATATTCTGACCAAGCATTGTGGATCTTAAAACTAGAATATGTAACTTTTTAGGCGACCCGACCAAATTCATATAGAAGTCTAGTAAACGGTAGATATGTTCTATGAGCACTACTTTCTATGCTTCTAGTGCTTAAGATTTTAGTTTTGGTTTTGTACACACGCTTACACAGCTGAAAATACATTATTTTTGGTTATGGAAAATACATTACACAGCGGTTTAGATGGTACATTGATTCTCTACACTATATTTGCTTTTGTTGTCACAAACTAAAACTATGCAAAGTATTAGAATTTTAGTAATGATGAAATGGCAGAGCGATTTAAAGCTTCATTATGTAACTTTTTGGATGACCCAGATTCACATATAGATCTGTAATTTTCAATGAAAGCAAGTCTAATAAGCGGTAGATCCGTGCTCGTTTTTTTTTACTTTCGTTTTTGTGCACCAGCTTCAAACAGCTGAAAAAATAATATTTTTGATTTTTGAAAATATATTTCACCGCATACAGAAGACGCCTTCGTCCAATGACGTATGTAGTATGTAACATGTAGTAATGTAATGGGACCGTGATCAAGGGCTAGTCGTGAGCTCTTATCCAGAGTGTCTGCTAAATATTAACATTAGCTAGTTAACTGGCTAGCTAAGTAGTTAGTTTAATGCATGTTATCAACACGTTAGTTTCTTACTTGCGTTGAGGTGAATAATGCACTCTGTTTAGCAAGTGAAAAGGAAAGAAAAGCACATAAAATTGACACTCACACCGTGAGTTGTTGACGTTCCTGTCTGGTGGTCAGTCAATTTTGGTGTGGAATCTCTGACGTAACCCTCATGTTGTGAGCGGTGCTTCATGGGATATGTAGCTTCATCCTCTGGGTTGTATATGCTTATTATTTTAGTGCAGTACCTCTTTACACTCGGAGGACGGCAGCAACAGTCTTCCATCTTACTGGTCTAACTCAAGGGCTTACAAGTTAAGCATTTCACTGTACTTGTGCATGTGACAAATAAAACCTGAAACTTGATCATGAGTGACAACAACCATGTAACTATGTTTAACGAGATGTTTAGTGTGTGTGTGTGTGTGTTCGAACACGTTGGCCCCTATGAACAGCAATATTCACACAGAAAATAAAACCCATTGTAGGCACGTACACATGACCAAATCACTGGCCTTTCCTAAGTGTTCCCTCTCCCTAGATTTAATGTCAACTAATTTATCTGCAGTCCAGATAAGTGTATTGGTTCTAATCATGTCATAGGATGTGATTTCTGAAAGAACACACTTCTTCTCAAGTCTCTTTTCATGTTTTCTCTCTTCTCACTCTGAAAGTACAACATGTCAGACTATGAACCCTCTCCTAAATACACCGACCACCATGATGAGTGTTAGCTATTATTAACCGACATTCATTTGTTGTTCCCACTTGAACGTTCCAATTTCATCCAATGGAACGACAAATCCCCCTGAATGGGTGCTAATTAATGGGTGCCTAGTATGCTGTTGTGTGTGAGAGTGAGAGTGAGAGTGAGAGTGAGAGTGAGAGAGTGAGAGAGAGAAAGAGAGAGAGAGAGAGGGGGGGGGGTGACAGTAAGGACGTACTCATGGGGGGAGGTCACCCACAGAGGTATCATAATGATAGGCAGAAGAGATGGATGGTCATTTAAAGAAGGGAGGTCACACACAGAGGTATCTGAAAGTATTGATAGGTTTTATCGTTGAAACAAAACCAGAACAATTAAATAGCTGTTGTTTCATATAATTAGGCAGCTGCACACAGAGAGGCAAATCATTATGACAAAGATATACAAATAGAAAGAAAGGGTGATGAGGGAAAGAAAGGGTGATGAGGGAAGAAAGGGTGATGAGGGGAAGAAAGGGTGATGAGGGAAGAGAGAGGTGGTGACAGTGAGGACGTACTCATGGAGCATTAGTGTGGTTAGTCATGTTGACCTCTCTGATCCTCCTAGATGATGGACGTGTGTATGTGTGTGTACGGTGTGTGTGTGTGTGTGTGTGTGTGTACGGTGTGTGTGTGTGTGTGTGTGTGTGTGTATGTGTGTGTGTGTGTGTGTGTGTACGGTGTGTGTGTGTGTGTACGGTGTGTGTGTGTGGTCTTTCTGGTCCTTTCTGATTATGGTTTGTAGACCAATCACCCTCTTAGACAAACCAGAGGGGTTTTTTCCTTCTGTGTCTCTCTTTTTTTGCGAAGTCTCTGTCTCATTACCTTCTCTCTCTCTCTCCTTCAGTCTCCCTCTCTGCCTCTACCTCGCTCCTCACCCCCCTATCCATCCCTCTGTAATTTACCACTGTGTGTATGGAACTAAGAAGGAGGGCTGGAGGGGGTGACACCCCTACTAAGTGGACCCTCTTCCCTCCCCCTCCCGCTCTCGAGGGTCACTCTCTAGTGGACCCTCCCCCCCCCTCCCTTTTTGAGTTGTATCGCATTAGTGAATACCAAGACTGTTCTCAGGGCAGGTCTGCCGGTTTTGATTAGCAGAAGTGACTTTTCATAGCAGGTTAGGACAATTAACATGGCAGTTTAAGATAATTAGGTTAAGGCTAGGAAAAGGGTTAGCTAAAATACTCAAATTGTCCCTGACGCGACTCAAACATATCTAGCTACAACCAGCCCTGCCCTGAGAACAGTCTTGGTTTCCACTACTGCGATGCTGTCCTTCCCCCACTACTGTGTGCGGGGGAAAATGACTTCCCTACTCAGCAAGGGAGGGGAAAAAACCAAGCTAACGGGCAGTAGCACACCTCATCAGGTCACCGAGTGGCTATGATTATTAAGTAGAACCAAGTAGCACATGGACAGAATACATAAAAACACGCTTGATTGTTACTTAGCTCTTACAGAGGGAATACTTTACAAGTCTTTACATTTAAATGTTCGTCATTTAGCAGATGCTCTTATCCAGAACTACTGGCAATCAGTGCATTCAACTATACTTAGCGTAACCACATATGGTAGTATAACCACACACCACAATCATTGCAAGTAAAACGTTCTGCAAAATAGCCACCATCTGCAAAATCTTTGCTTTTCATGTGTCAGTGCTGCTGGCTAGTGGGTACAAAAGACGAGAGAAAGCAATTCCTCGGTGGAAACACTGTGCTCTTTTCCTGGAATTATCAGAGAAAAATACCCACCATGCACCACACTGCGGAACAGAACAGATTTGAGTTTGTGCTGTATGTTCCCACAGAGTGTGACTTTTACCAAGTTTTACTGGATTAAAATCTTTATCCATAAATGTGTGAAATTTGGAACAACAAAGTGTAAATTGGTACCATGAACCTTTTTTCTCCTGTTAAAGTAAGTGGGATGTTTCCTGCTGGTGAAAATACAGTAAGATACCGCTGCAACTCAACTCCAGATTGTGGATTTAATTCCTCTTCCCCTCGCTTTAAACCTTAATAAAAAGACGGATAGGACTGTGGGTTGATATGGGTCTTAAACGTGAGTCTTAGCCAAACAAAAACACAGATGGATGGTCATTTAAAGAAGGGAGGTCACCCACAGAGGTATCATAATGATAGGCAGAAGAGATGGATGGGGGTGGATGGAAGTGAGCTTTAAAAGTATTGATATGTTTTATCGTTGAAACAAAACCAGAACAATTAAATAGCTGTTGTTTCATATAATTAGTCAGCTGCACACAGAGAGGCAAATCATTATGACAAAGATATACAAATAGAAAGAAAGGGTGATGAGTGAAGAAAGGGTGATGAGGGGAAGAAAGGGTGATGAGGGAAAGAAAGGGTGATGAGAGAAAGAAAGGGTGATGAGGGAAGAAAGGGTGATGAGGGGAAGAAAGGGTGATGAGGGAAAGAAAGGGTGATGAGGGGAAGAAAGGGTGATGAGGGGAAGAAAGGGTGATGAGGGAAAGAAAGGGTGATGAGAGAAGAAAGGGTGATGAGGGAAGAAAGGGTGAAGAGTGAAGAAAGGGTGATGAGGGAAGAAAGGGTGATGAGGGAAGAAAGGCTGATGAGGGAAAGAAATGGTGAGGGAAGAAAGGGTGATGAGGGGAAGAAAGGGTGATGAGGGGAAGAAAGGGTGATGAGGGGAAGAAAGGGTGATGAGGGAAAGAAAGGGTGATGAGAGAAGAAAGGGTGATGAGGGAAGAAAGGGTGAAGAGTGAAGAAAGGGTGATGAGGGAGAGAAAGGGTGATGAGGGAAGAAAGGGTGATGAGGGAAGAAAGGCTGATGAGGGAAAGAAATGGTGAGGGAAGAAAGGGTGATGAGGGAAGAAAGGGTGATGAGGGGAAGAAAGGGTGATGAGGGAAAGAAATGGTGAGGGAAGAAAGGGTGATGAGGGAAGAAAGGGTGATGAGGGGAAGAAAGGGTGATGAGGGGAAGAAAGTGGAAGGATGGCAGTTGAATAGTAGATGAATGGAAGTCAGCTCTGAAATGAATATGTTTTAATTGTTGAAATAAAACTAGAACAATGAAATAGTATTGTTTGATGCAACTACACAGTCAGACACAAAGCCAATGGTAATGATAGGGAGATACATGTTTTAAAAGGGCTGGATGGTGGATAGAAACCAGAACAATGATTATTTATTGTGCTTTTATCTCTTTGGAAACTGGCTATAAGAATTGGGAGGTGATATGATTGAGACAAACAATAGTACGGCTTGAGAGCTATTTGTTGTAAAAAGAAAACGTTTGAAAGCCTCAAAGACTAATTATTTAACTGTCCACATTTAAATTGGGTAACCTTTATCTGTCAATAGTTTTTTAACCTTTATTTAACTAGGCAAGTCAGTTAGAAACAAATTATTATTTACAATGACAGCCTAGGAACAGTGGGTTAACTGTCTTGTTCAGGGGCAGAACAACAGATGTTCACCTTGTCAGCTCGGGGATTCGATCCAGCAACCTTTCGGTTGTTTTTTTCACAGTACTCAAACCAAGAACATGTGCTTTTATTAAATGTAATACGTCGCTCAGTTATGTATAGTGCCATGTCATCATGGAATGCTCTGCCACCAGAGGTTACTCAACTGTACTGTATATAATAATATGTATATAACATATAAATGTGTGGAAATAGTATTTGTTTTGTCTCTTGGTGTCTATGTATGTATATATGTATGTCTGTATGTGTGTGTGTGTGTGTGTGTGTGTGTGTGTGTGTGTGTGTGTGTGTGTGTGTGTGTGTGTGTGTGTGTGTGTGTGTGTGTGTGTGTGTGTGTGTGTGTGTGTGTGTGTGTGTGTGTGTGTGTGTGTGTATTTTTACATTTTGGGGGGGAATTGAATGTCCTTGTCTAGAACTGTTCTGTACTTTGTCATGTATATGTATTTTCTGTGGACCCCAGGAAGAGTAGCTAATGGGGATCTTAATAAAATAACCTGACATTTCTATATACAGTATTATCTGTGTGGTCCGTAGGTAGACAGTCTTCCAGTCAACACAGGAGTATGCTGCTGTGTTGCATTCCCTGACTTCCCATATTGATTTAATCAGATAGAAACAAGTAACCCCAGCCTCTTTCACACTATATGCCTCTCCTCTCCTCTCCTCTCCTCTCCTCTCCTCTCCTCTCCTCTCCTCTCCTCTCCTCTCCTCTCCTCTCCTCTCCTCTCCTCTCCTCTCCTCTCCTCTCCTCTCCTCTCCTCTCCTCTCCTCTCCTCTCCTCTCCTCTCCCCTCCTCTCCTCATCCTGCCTTTACTTTCCACATTGATTTTCTCCAGCAGCTTGAGGGCTAATTGCCCTTATCAAAATCATGACCGGTAAATGATCACCGTCTTTAATCGCCGGCAGCCATTGACATTTAGTCAAATTAATGAAGGCAAGGAGCGAGAGGATTGGGGCTCAGTGACTCAGACCTGGGTTTAAATACGAATAGAAATCATTCAAATACTTTGAGCGTTTGCTTTAGTCTGCCCTCAAGTGCCAGGTGGGTGGGGTTTGCACATGTGAGGCTTTGTAATTGGTTCCATTGCTACAGGCAAGCTCAATCAAGCACAGATAAAGTATTGGACATTATTTTGAATAGTATTTGAATCCAGTTTAGAAGCGGCTGTTTAGTTGGTAAAATGGCAGCCTCCCTCACACTGAGTAACAAGGCAAGTTAACATAGAGGGAGATGGTGAGACAGAGACGGAGAGAAAGGTAAGAACGTATGTGAGAGAGAGAGCTTGTGTGTGAAGGAGTGTGTGTGTGTGTGTGTGTGTGTGTGTGTGTGTGTGTGTGTGTGTGTGTGTGTGTGTGTGTGTTTTTCAAGTGTGATTGGAAGTCTCTTATATTGTGGCAATGTTGAACAATGAAATATCAAGTAAACTACATATTGTATTGTGTCAATCAAAAATCTCACACACATCTTGTTATGTGTGTTGGGACTTGTCATTCTTGTTGGGGGTTTCAAGACCAAACCTGTACTGCCTGCCTGCCTGCCTTCCATATTGAGAACCCCAGCCTCTTTCACACCATATGCCTTGTAATACTGCATGTTCATACATTGACCTTTGTGTGTGTGGTCTCATCCTTGACACATTGAATTGCTTATATCATAAAGACAGTACATTCTGTAGAAATATCCCAATAAGATTGTTATGTATGGGGCCTCAGTGTCGGCAGTCAGGCCACCCAGGAGTGTGATGCTCTGCTGTTGTCCACCCTGCCTCTCCCCATCCTACCTCTCCCCATCCTGCCTCTCCTCATCCTACCTCTCCTCATCCTGCCTCTCCTCATCCTACCTCTCCTCATCCTGCCTCTCCTCATCCTGCCTCTCCTCATCCTACCTCTCCCCATCCTACCTCTCCTCATCCTACCTCTCCTCATCCTGCCTCTCCTCATCCTGCCTCTCCTCATCCTGCCTCTCCTCACCCTGTCTCTGCTCATCCTGCCTCTCCTCGTCCTGCCTCTCCTCGTCCTACCTCTCCTCATCCTGCCTCTCCTCATCCTGCCTCTCCTCATCCTGCCTCTCCTCATCCTGCCTCTCCTCACCCTGCCTCTCCTCATCCTGTCTCTGCTCATCCTGTCTCTCCTCATCCTGCCTCTCCTCATCCTCCTCTCCTCATCCTCATCCTGCCTCTCTTCATCCTCCTCTCCTCTCCTCTCCTCTCCTCTCCTCTCCTCTCCTCTCCTCTCCTCTCCTCTCCTCTCCTCTCCTCTCCTCTCCTCTCCTCTCCTCTCCTCTCCTCTCCTCTCCCCTCCCCTCCCCTCCCCTCCCCTCCCCTCTCCTCTCCTCTCCTCTCCTCTCCTCTCCTCTCCTCTCCTCTCCTCTCCTCTCCTCTCCTCTCCTCTCCTCTCCTCTCCTCTCCTCTCCTCTCCTCTCCTCTCCTGTCCTCTCCTCTCCTCTCCTCTCCTCTCCTCTGTGAGGCTTTATCATTGGTTTCATTGCGACAAGCCAGCTCAATCAAGCACAGATAAAGTATTGGAAATTATTTTGAATAGTATTTGAACCCAGTTTAGAAGCGGTAGCCTCCCTCACACTGAATAACAAGGCATGTTAACAGAGATAGAGGGGGAGATGGTAGACAGAGAGGGGGAGAAAGGTAAGAAAGTGAAAGTGTGTGAGAGAGAGAGAGAGAGAGAGAGAGAGAGAGAGAGAGAGAGAGAGAGAGCGTGGGAAAGAGGGAGATGGTGAGTCTTCATTTTCACCAGCTGCATTATATGTAATCAGGGACTATGTGTCTACAGTGTGTGTGTGTGTGTGTGTGTGTGTGTGTGTGTGTGTGTGTGTGTGTGTGTGTGTGTGTGTGTGTGTGTGTGTGTGTGTGTGTGTGTGTGTGTGTGTGTGTGTGTGTGTGTGTGTGTGTGTGTGTGTGTGTGTGTGTGTGTGTGTGGTGCGTACACTGCGGCGTGCATGTGTGTGTGTTGACTATTAATTTTTTGTAGCCTGCCTCGCTTGCCAGGTTAGAGACTCAGTGAGAAACAGAGCTAATTTGATAAACAATAATTTGATAAACAATAATTTGGGAACGCTAGGAACGGTAGGAATTTTCACCTTTCGTGTATGTGTTTATTTTTCTTCATAAAGGAGTCAAAAAAGTAAGCTTGTTTTTTTTCCTATAGCAGGGGAAACAACAGAGCTCATAAAAAAAATATTCTGGAAGCCTTTGAAATTCCAAATGGCGTCAGTACAAATGTCTCAAATCCTCAAACAGGTGCAGAGTCAAATATATGCGTACATACACATTAATTCACACATACTGTATGCTCAAACATGCACCTGTACCATTACACCATCTGTGTCCCAAACTGCACAATGATTCCCTATTCAGTTGATTCGGAAAGTATTCAGACCCCTTGACTTTTTCAAAATGTTGTTACATTCCAGCCTTATTCTAAAATGAATTGAATAAATAAAAATAAATCCTCTTCAATCTACACACAATGGGAGTCCCGATCATAGCACTGTGATTCAGTGCCTTATACCGCTGCGCCACTCAGTTTCCATTGATCATCCTTGAGATGTTTCTACAACTTGATTTGAGTCCACCTGGGGTAAATTACATTGATTGAACATGATTTGGAAAGGCACACACCTGTCTATATAACGTCCCACAGTTGACAGTGCATGGCAGAGGCAAAAACCAAGCCATTAGGTAGAAGGAATTGTCCGTATAGCTTCGAGACAGGATTGTGTCGAGGCACAGATCTGGGGAAAGGTGCAGCATTGAAAATCCCCAACAACACTGTGGCCTCCATCATTCTTAAATGGAAGTTTGGAACCACCAAGACTCTTCCTAGAGCTATACTTCTTGCTTTGTCGCATAAACTGAAATTAGACAAACTATTAGAAATGTTGGAGCGATTTCTGCATAGTACATCTTAAAGTCTCCAAATTTACATAATGTTCTAATTCAATCCAAGGCAATATCAAACATATTGTTGAATTAATATGTAGTACAAAGTCATTGTTTACACACCTATTGAGAGCTGGCTGTCCCAAAACCTGACTCCTAAATGTTTGAAAATAAAGTAATTCATGCTTTTTGTAAATACTGATCGAATTAGTAGTTTAGTTTATTAAAACATATCTTTCTCTAAAAAAGCTGTCCGACCTGTTGATGTCATTACCAAAACACACACGTTAAAACTGTAGAATGAAATGTGTCTTAAGCCATAACCCTACAAATATCACCAGGTGATGGGATAGAGCCCCACAGTGGAGGTGTCATAATATCTCTCGGACAAGGTGACTTTTATCAATATATTCGGCTCTATTTACTCTCAGATTAGAAAATGTTAATTAGCATCAAAGTGCAAGTCTACAAATCCCTGCAAGCTCCTGGACCTCATCTCTAGCTGACACCTTTGCTAAAAGGTATTGTGTCAATTTAAAACTTGCACAAGACAGTTCACAGAATTGTCCATTTAAATACATTTTGCCAATTTATTCATTACTACATTTGAAGAAAGGGCCTTATTTTGGAAGAAGTATGCTGAAGGTTTGGGAAAAATAGGATACAAATTTGAATTTTTTTACAACCCCAAATGTGCACCACTTCTGTGGAATGACCCACATAGGCTAATACTTGTTGTTGACATTTTCATTTTAGAGGACAAACCATATTTCATAATGAGTGTGTTGTTGTGCAAATCCACTTTATATGATTATATTAGCTGTATTATTGTAGACCTACATATTGATGAAGTGCTCTCTCTCTCTCTCTCTCTATATATATATATATATATATATAATGATGATATATTAGTTTCTTAATTTGATCATCGTCATGTTGCAGGAATTCCTGCACAGCTAGGAATGCTAACTTGTAGTCTATTCAAGGTTTAAAAAGGTTTGTAATTTCCAACATTTAGACCCCTTGACTTTTTCCACATTTTATTATGTTTCAGCCTTATTCTCATCAATCTACACACAATACCCCATAAAGACAAAGCAAAAACTGGTTTTTAGTATTAAACATAAAAAATATTATATTTACAGTATTCAGACCCTTTACTCAGTACTTTGTTGAAGCTCCTTCGGCAGCGATTACAGCCTTGAGTCTTCTAGGGTATGGCGTTACAAGTTTGGCACACCTGTATTTGTGGAGTTTCTCCCATACTTCTATGAAGATCCTCTCAAGCTCTGTCTGGTTGGATGGGGAGTGTCGCCACACAGCTATTTTCAGATCTCTCCTGAGATGTTCGATCGGGTTCAAGTCCGGGCTCCGACTGGGCCACTCATTCAGAGACTTGTCCCAAAGCCAGTCCTGCGTTTTCTTGGCTGTGTGCATAGGGTCGTTGTCCTGACAAGTCTCCCAGTCTCTGCTGCTGAAAAGTTCTTCAGGTTGAAGAGGCGCTGTTGTGCCTTCTTCACCACACTGTCTGTGTAGGTGGACCATTCCAGTTTATCAGTGATGTATACGCCGACGAACTTGAAGCTTTACACCTTCTCCACTGCGGCCCCATCAATGTTGTTAGGGGGTGCTTCCTCTGCTGTTTCCTGAAGTCTACGATCAGCTCCTTTGTTTTGCTGACGTTGAGTGAGATGTTATTTTCCTTGCCCTCACCTCCTCCCCGAAGGCTGTCTCGTCATTGTTGGCTATCAGGCCTGCTACTGTTGTGTCAATGAATTACTGCCCCTTTGCTGCACTGGCGGATACTGTTGATACTATTTCTGAATATTTAACATTAGAAGCGCCAAGGCAGTCATTTTGACTGAATGTGAATTTAAAATTGAAATATCTCTGCCATTTATAAAGTCATGCCCCCCTCCACCCTTGACTTTTCCTAAATAAGTCTATTTAACAATAGTACATCCCATCACTGGGGCCGAGCTCCCTGCTATCCAGGACCTCTATACCAGGCAGTGTCAGAGGAAGGACCTAAAACATTTTATTACTTAATCTTTTCTCTATTTTCAGTCTCTCTGCATTGTTGGGAAGGGCCTGTCATGCCAAATAATGTCCCCCGGCCAAATAGTGTCCCCCTCTGCGTCACAATGGGATTCCAGAAACTATTAGCGTCCGTTACTATACCAACGGTGTGATGACCTAATGATTAGAATTTTACATCCTAAACGACGTTCTTTTCATTAGGGGACACTATTTGGCATGACAGGCCCATAAGTAAGAATTTCACTGTTAGTCTACACCTGATGTTTACAAAGCATGTGACGAGTACAATTTGTATCAACACACGTATGTTGTTAGAATTTTTATGTCACAGGGCAGTTTTAAGAGGACATGCCATATTAGATAGATAGATAGATAGATAGATAGATAGATAGATAGATAGATAGACAGACAGACAGACAGACAGACAGACAGACAGACAGACAGACAGACAGACAGACAGACAGACAGACAGACAGACAGACAGACAGACAGACAGACAGACAGACAGACAGACAGACAGACAGACAGACAGACAGACAGACAGATAGATAGATAGATAGATAGATAGATAGATAGATAGATAGATGGATAGATGGATAGATAGATAGATAGATAGATAGATAGATAGATAGATAGATAGATAGATAGATAGATAGATAGATAGATAGATAGATAGATAGATAGATAGATAGATAGATAGATAGATAGATAGATAGATAGATAGATAGATAGATAGATAGATAGATAGATAGATAGATAGATAGATTGTCATGTCCTGATATGTTTCACCTGTCCGTGTTTGACTCCTCCCCACACCAGGTGCACCCTATCATCATCATTAGTCCGTTTGGGTATTTAGTCCCTTGGCTTCTGTTGGTTTTTTGCCAGATCGTCTTGACTATTTCAGTCGTTCCCGCTCTCTGTCTTGTGTTTCTAACTCTGCCTGTAGTTCTTCCCGGTATTTGGACCCCTACCTGTTCTTGTGGATTACGAACCTGCCTACCCCCTCCTGTACCTTCGACCTTCTGATCTCCTGATAACGAACTCTGCCTGTGTTACGGATTACGAGCCTGCCTACTCCTCTGTACTGCCATCCTTCTGATCCCCGGTACCGAACCCTGCCTGAACTATTACCACGAGCCTGACTTCCCTTATTGGATTACTGCCATTCTGATTCCCTATTACGAACCTTGCCTGTCAACCACCACGAGACTGCCTTGCCCCTGATCCTTTATTAAATATTTGATCATCTCTCTCCCTCCGTGTCCGCTTTTGGGTCCCACATATCTGTCGTTGTGTCATAGATAGATAGATAGATAGATAGATAGATAGATAGATAGATAGATAGATAGATAGATAGATAGATAGATAGATAGATAGATAGATAGATAGATAGATAGATAGATAGATAGATAGATAGATAGATAGATAGATAGATAGATAGATAGATAGATAGATAGATAGATAGATAGATAGATAGATAGATAGATAGATAGATAGATAGATGCCAGAACGAAAATACACAAAAGACAGGTACGCGATACATGATACACAGAGTGGCAGTATGAAAAATTATCAAAATACAAGAAGTCCTCCTACAGAGTCATATGCAGGTAAGATGTTTTGATGTTTCGATACTGAATGAGAAAGAACAGATTGTGAGGTTTCCTTTGCCAAATAACTTGTGTGCTTTCCCCAGGGTTTGGAAGGCGTCTCTTGTGCTTCCTCTCCACCAGGGTGGTGACCTTGGTGGACCTAAATAGTTATCACCCTTGCCTCCGACCTAAATAGTTATCACCCTTGCCTCCGACCTAAATAGTTATCACCCTTGCCTCCGACCTAAATAGTTATCACCCTTGCCTCCGACCTAAATAGTTATCACCCTTGCCTAGCAAACATTTTAGAATCATTAATCAACTGTCAGCTTAGATCCATCCCAGTTACAATACGCCAGTCTGGTTTCTAGCCGGGTCACAGCACCATCTCTGCTGCAACCTTGGTGTTAAACTATGTGGTAAAGGGTGTGGATAGGAGGAAGCACTTTGCTGCCCTCTTTATTCACTTATTGAAGGCTTTCGATACTGTTGACCGCTCTTTATTGATTCAAAGATTGTCTGCAATGAGTGCAACCAGTGTGGAACAGGCGTCATGTAATTGGCTTGAAAATTACTTGACAGACAGGACACAATGTGTTTTTATGAAGGCGTTGAGTCAGGTTTCCTTGATATTATGAAAGATGTCCCACAGGGATCCATTTTAGGTCCTGTTCTTTTTAATCTCTATATAAACAGTGTTGGTCTATCTGATTTATTTTTGTACATACACCTGAATGCAGATGACACTGTTGTGCATGCTATTGGTTGACCAGGCTCTTTCAGCTTCAATAATCTATTTGCAGAAAGCCTTTGTTGAACTGAAAGTGGTGTTTAATGCAGGTAAAACCAAGTATATGTTGTTCTCCAAATCACGTAAAAATGTATCTGATGATTTATGCATAATGCACATTGGATTGTGCCCTCATTGATCGTGTTCCCACTTATAAATATCTGGGCATCTGGAATGCGGAAAAGCTATCTTTCAAAAAGCATGTTGATGAGTTAGTTAAGAAATTAAGAATGAAAATGGGCTTATTTTATGGGAATAGGTCATGCCTTTCATTAAATAGCAGAAAACAAATCCTTCAGTTGAAATTCATACCGGTTATAGGCCGTGGAGATATTGCAGTTAAGAGCATGGGCCAGTAACCGAAAGGTTGCTGGTTCAAATACCAGAGCCGACTAGGTGAAAAATCTACTGATGTGCCCTTGAGCAAGGCACTTAACCCTAATTGGTCCTGTGAGTTGGTCTGACTAAATTTAAATGTAAAATGAATGCAGCTGCCACTGTATTGAAGCCATTGGACACAGTTTATCACAGTGCACTACGCTTTATTATGGGCGATAGGTTCATGCACATTCTGCATCAGAAAGTAGGCTGGCCCTTATTGCTTATAAAGCCCTCCTGCATAAACTTCCTCTGTACCTTACTTCATCGTTCATTTACAGACAAACCAGATACCAAACCCGGTCTCAAGAAATGGCTAACTATAGAGATCCCTTCAATCAACACTGAGTTAGGTAAATCTGCTTTTAGTTTTCTTGCACCTTCCTTGTGGAATAATCTCAGAGGCTGAAGTCTGAATCTGAGATTGGAGTAGTTGGTGCCCAAATCAATTCAAAAGGCTGATCGAGAACCTTTTTACTGAAGAATGTGTTTGTTTTCTATGATTGTGTTTTGCTTTCGTGTATTGATGTGAATATTGATGGGTAAGTGTCAATCAAATAGCGAGGATATATACAGGGGATACCGGTACTGAGTCATTGTGCAGGGGTACAAGGTAGTTGAGGTAAATGAGGTCATATGTACATAGGTAGGGGTAAAAGTGACTATGGATGTGTATTAATGTACATACAGGGCTCATCTGAAAAAAAGAGACCTTGGCCTCGGCATGACTCCCTGTCAAAATAAAGGTTAAATAAATAAATGAAAAAAATGTAATAAGGCAGCAACAAAGGATCTGCACTTCGGGAGGTCTTTGGCCAACCGTCTTTACCAATGTCTGGTCAGTAGACAGACGGTCTACTTCCTTTTGCACCGTGTCAACAAACCAAGCCTCCCTTCCCTCTGCTAGCTGTCTACTCATTATTAAATGTTTGACCAAGATACATAACATGTGTCATATGTAGTAAATGGTAGCCCTCTGAGAAATGTGATTTGGACATCTGTGTCACTGCTGTGTCACTACTGTTAAACAAACTTGATCTGGATTTCAGGCAGACCTGGGTTCAGATACTATTTGAAATCTTTCAAAACATTTTGCGTTTGCTTTAGCCTGGGTGGAGTGCCAGATGACCTTGGTGTGCTCTTTTGCGACTATTCTATTGGTTCCATTACGCCAGGCAAGTTCAATCAAGCCCAACTCAAGTGTTTGAAATAGTTTCAAACACTATTTGAACCCGGATCTGATTTCAGGCTGCTGCCAAAATGAAATGAAAGTAAATAAAACGTTAGATTAAACTATGAAGTAATGGAAAACTATGCCATAAGCTCCATGGTTAGCAAAAATAAATTAAATATGGTGTCGCAAATCAATATACTGTAGAGAAGTAAAGAAGCTGAAAATGACAATGGGGAAATACACTACACAATGCATAGTGCCAACTGTAAAATTCGGTGGAGGAGGAATAATAGTCTGGGGCTGTCTTTCATAGATCAGACCCTTAGTTCCAGTGAAGGGAAAACTTAACGCTACAGCATACAATGACATTCTAGATAATTCTGTGCTTCCAACTTTGTGGGAACAGTTTGGGGAAGGCCCTTTCCTGTTTCAGCATGACAATGCCCCCGTGCACAAAGCATTGTCCATACAGAAATGGTTTGTCGAGATCGGTGTGGAAGAACATGACTGGCCTGCACAGAGTCCTGACCTCAACCCCATCGAACACCTTTGGGATGAATTGGAACGCCGACTGCGAGCCAGGCCTAATCGCCCCAACATCAGTGCCGAATATCACTAATGGTCTTGTGGCTGAATGGAAGCAAGTCCCCACAGCAATGTTCCAACATCTAGTGGAAAGCCATCGCAGAAAAGTGGAGGTTGTTATAGCAGCAAAGGGGGGACCAACTCCATATTAATGCCCATGATTTTGGAATGAGATGTTCGACGAGCAGGTGTCCACATACTTTTGGCCATGTAGTGTATATCAATATTGAATATGCATTCAGAGCTGGTGCTTCAATAATTCTGCCTCTGTAAAGAAATTAATAAATAAACACATTAACTTTCTCCATCAAGGAGAAAAACTAACAGAAAATAACAGTGCTGGGCTTTTAGCCATGGGTAGTGTCAGTGCTGTGCTTTTAGCCCATGGGTAGTGTCAGTGCTGTGCTTTTAGCCCATGGGTAGTGTCAGTGCTGTGCTTTTAGCCCATGGGTAGTGTCAGTGCTGTGCTTTTAGCCCATGGGTAGTGTCAGTGCTGTGCTTTTAGCCCATGGGTAGTGTCAGTGCTGTGCTTTTAGCCCATGGGTAGTGTCAGTGCTGTGCTTTTAGCCCATGGGTAGTGTCAGTGCTGTGCTTTTAGCCCATGGGTAGTGTCAGTGCATAGGCTGTTTCGGTAAAAGTAGAACATTTGCTACTAATGCTATGACCTTAGTGGAAAGTTTGAAATGAACATATTAGGTTTTGAGTAGCATAACCTTTACTAATGCTATGACATGCACTCACTTTCAATGACTAAACAAAACAGAAAATAACAATGTCTGCTGTGCTTTTAGCCGATGGGGAATATCAGTCTTTAGGTGATCTATAGGTATCTGTATTTAGGCAAAGTAGGACCTTTCTTAATGCTATGACGTTATTGCAACGTCTGAAACAAACAGAAAATACATTGTCTTCTTCCAAATGGCACCCTGTTCCCTATTAAGTGCACTACCTTTGACCTGGGCCCATAGGGACTCAGCCATTAAGTAGCCCTATACCCTCTATCAATGAAATAAACGCTATTAGAGAACCTGTTATTTATTTTATTTGATGCTCGATGGCTGGGGAAAACGTCCCCTACTGAGATCGGAGAGTGGATTGGCAACCCGCTGTGTGTGTGTGTGTGTGTGTGTGTGTGTGTGTGTGTGTGTGTGTGTGTGTGTGTGTGTGTGTGTGTGTGTGTGTGTGTGTGTGTGTGTGTGTGTGTGTGTGTGTGTGTGTGTGTGTGTGTGAGTGTCGTCCAGGTTTGGCCGGGGTAGGCCGTCAATGTAAATAAGAATTTGTTCTTAACTGACTTGCCTAGTTAATTAAAGGCTGAATAAAAAAATTATAAAAACAGAGAGAGATATCGAAAATGTATGTGTAAGGGAGGGAGAGAGGGATAGAGAGAGAGAGAGAGAGAGAGAGAGAGAGAGAGAGAGAGAGAGAGAGAGAGAGAGAGAGAGTGTTTGTGTACGTGTGTGCTTGCGGTCGTATGTGTCCGTCTGACCTGCTGTGCAAGAGGCTTTTTCCCAGAGTGCCTCAAATCGATCAGGAGGGGGATGGATGAACGAAGGGGGTCGAGGTCACCGGTTCGCCGGTTCATCTTTGTTTCATGAGATAAAGTAGTTCTAATGCATTTTCAAAAAACCTCCCCATTCGTGTCCTCTCACGTCTAGCTGGGCCTTTCAAGCAGCAAATAGTCCTAAAGGTAGCAGTATCTGCTGCTTTTTGTCTGGTAACATTATCTTATGGTTTTTGTCTGGTAGCATTATCTGCTGGTTATTGTCTGGTAGCATTATCTGCTGTTTTGTCTGGTAGCATTATCTGCTGGTTAATGTCTGGCAGCATTATCTGCTGTTTTGTCTGGTAGCATTATCAGCTGGTTATTGTCTGATAGCATTATCTGCTGGTTATTGTCTGGTAGCATTATCTGCTGGTTATTGTCTGATAGCATTATCTGCTGGTTATTGTCTGGTAGCATTATCTGCTGGTTTTTGTCTTGTAACATCCGCCGTTGTTTGTTGTTGTGGTGATTAGCGGGGGAGAACACCATCAAGGTGGATCAGTGGGGGTCGAGCTGAGGTTCTTCTTGTAGGAGGAATTGAATTGAAGAGGCTGTTCTAATGCATATACACACACAGGTAGTCACGCAGGCACGGGCACAATAACACATCCGTACACACACACGCGTGCATACATACACACACGTTCACACACACAGGGTCAGCAGAGGGATTGAGCAACAGCCCTTTATTACAGGCTGTTCTGTTCTTGTGACTTACCCACTGGGTTGGGTTTGTTGGAATGTGTCAAGTTCTAACTCTGGAAACATCCATCATGCTTATTTAACTCTGGAAACATCCATCATGCTTATTTAACTCTGGAAACATCCATCATGCTTATTTAACTCTGGAAGCATCCATCATGCTTATTTAACTCTGGAAACATCCATCATGCTTATCTAACTCTGGAAACATCCATCATGCTTATCTAACTCTGGAAACATCCATCATGCCTACCTAACTCTGGAAACATCCATCATGCTTACCTAACTCTGGAAACATCCATCATGCTTATCTAACTCTGGAAACATCCATCATGTTTATCTAACTCTGGAAACATCCATCATGTTTATCTAACTCTGGAAACATCCATCATGCTTACCTAACTCTGGAAACATCCATCATGCTTATCTAACTCTGGAAACATCCATCATGTTTATCTAACTCTGGAAACATCCATCATGCTTACCTAACTCTGGAAACATCCATCATGCTTACCTAACTCTGGAAACATCCATCATGCTTACCTAACTCTGGAAACATCCATCATGCTTATCTAACTCTGGAAACATCCATCATGTTTATCTAACTCTGGAAACATCCATCATGCTTATCTAACTCTGGAAACATCCATCATGCCTACCTAAGACAGTGAGGGGTGTTTGTGCGTTCGTGTGTGTGTGTGCGTGTGTGGAAAAACTAGCTGTATATTATTTGAGGATGGCAGATTATTTACAGAGGTGTTGACTGCGGCCTAAAAGGCACCCTATGACCACTGGTCAAACGTAGTGCACTATGTAGGGAATAGGGTGCTATTTGGGATGCAGACATTGTCTTCTCCACTACACCTCTTGTGACCTCTTCAGGGGATGTGTCACAGGGAAATACCTGCAGTAAAATACTTCTCTCTTCGTCTCTGTAACGGAGACTTACTCCAGGCAGATGTAAACTCACACCTATACACCAGGCAGACATCTAGACATGTATGGGGGATCTACATGAATATACTTCTTCTCTACTCCTTTTTTTAAAAACTATCAACTCCCGCAACCCAAACCCCTTACCCTAAACCGGGTCTGTATCCCATTCCCATCCCCCCAAACCTTTACCCTTACCCTAAAATGGGTTCATATCATGTACCCAACCCAACCCCCAAACCTTTACCCTTACCCTAAAATGGGTTCATATCATGTACCCAACCCAACCCCCAAACCTGTACCCTTTACCTAAACCGGGTTCATATCATGTACCCAACCCATCCCAACCCAACCCAACCCCCAAACCTAAACCAGGTTTGTATCCTAAACCCAACCCAACCCTACCCCCAAACCTAAACCCTAAACCAGGTTTGTATCCTATACCCAACCCAACCCTACCACCAAACCTAAACCCTAAACCAGGTTTTTATCCTAAACCCAACCCAACACTACCCCCAAACCTAAACCGGGTTTGTATCCTAAACCCAACCCAACCCTACCCCCAAACCTAAACCCTAAACCAGGTTTGTATCCTATACCCAATCCAACCCTACCCCCAAACCTAAACCCTAAACCAGGTTTGTATCCTAAACCC
This sequence comes from Thymallus thymallus, assembly GCA_023634145.1. Taxonomy (NCBI): domain Eukaryota; kingdom Metazoa; phylum Chordata; class Actinopteri; order Salmoniformes; family Salmonidae; genus Thymallus; species Thymallus thymallus. The sequence goes on along the minus strand of CM042394.1, from coordinate 4,630,689 downwards.
AACCCAACCCAACACTTTTTGTTGCATCTTTTAAACCCAATAAAGTTTGTTTTAATAAAAGTAAAGTTGAGAACAACAAGAAAAGGTGAACAACAATTGAATTCAGGTGGTACAACATAAAACTTAAAATAATCAAACCATAATTTCTAGATAACTTTTATAAGTTTGGATGAGTGCCCTTGAATAAACTGCTAAGCAATGAATTACATTCTGAATAAAACTCCTGAAAGCCTCCATAGATACTGACATCTGTTGCCTTGTATTTGGTTTTCATTTTCTAAAATGGTCTCCCTAGTGGTGAGCGCTAATGGCTTATAAATATGACTATACATCTTTCAAATAAGGTTTTTGCTATTCCCAACTCCCTTGGGTACATGTTGGTTGCCATTAGCGACGCGTGGTCACTGGTGCAATCGTACGAAATGTGATTATAACTAAACGAAAAGAAACATTTTCTCAGAGAGAGAGAGAGAGAGAGAGAGAGAGAGAGAGAGAGAGAGAGAGTCATTTGTGTGTTCTATGATTCTATGATTCTGTTTCTCTTTTATTATTATGGTCATTAGTGATAATAATCAGAGATTGACTGATACACACACACACACACACACACACACACACACACACACACACACACACACACACACACACACACACAAACAAACATGGTTAATTTGTTCTACAGAGGGCCATGTGCAGAAAATCCCACGTTCATAATTTTCCTTCATAATGCCGGGTCAAATCACAAAAGTCACGATGCTGAACCTTGCCGAACACCTATAGAAGCCATATACATTTACATGTAAAGTGGTTCCATTCAGATGTAGGATCTTAATTTGAGCCAGTTTGCTACAGCAGGAAGATATTTCTGCAGCAACAGGAAATGTGAATTATTGTGTGGATTATAATTTATACAATTTTTGTATGGGTTGATACATTTTACTTAAGGGATAACCTAATCTGAAATTTCTAAGTGGAAATTACAAACTTCAGAAGCCTTTTTAAACCTCAAATACACTACAAGTGTTAAATGTCCTGCATTGCAGGAAAGTTCACCTGCAACAGAGTGATCAAATTAAGATCCAACACCTGTTGGAAAGGTTATAAGTAGTGGGGAATATGAGTTATATTTCATGATCTCTCTGGTAGGGACATTATGTGCAAAAGGCATCAGTCAACATGGAAGTGAAGATATTTTCCGTCAGGTGTGCTTTTAACCGTGCATGCTTCCTACTTCAACATAGCTACTTCAGAGAAGGGACGATAATGTATTTAAGCAGATGCTTTTATCCTACAGTGAATGCATTTTCCTAGCAGGAATATCTTTATGAAGGCTATACGTTTCTCAACCACCATCATAAATGAACACGACAGACCGCATTCACCTCAAAGGACCTATGAACATAACAGAAGTTACTATCTGTGGGGATGCTATCTAAACAGCCAGCCTGCTGTTTTTATGCCATTTCCATTTCATGATTTGCTGTCATGCTATAGATAGGATAGATTAGATAGATAGATAGATAGATAGATAGATAGATAGATAGATAGATAGATAGATAGATAGATAGATAGATAGATAGATAGATAGATAGATAGATAGATAGATAGATAGATAGATAGATAGATAGATAGATAGATAGATAGATAGATAGATAGATAGATAGATAGATAGATAGATAGATAGATAGATAGATAGATAGATAGATAGATAGATAGATAGATAGATAGATAGAACAGCATAGTCATTGTAGCCTATGGATAATCACACTGGGGAAGAATGTTGAAAAAAGACAACACTATCAGCTAATCAAATTAAACCTTGAAGTTAGTTTTATGAGTCTATGAAACCTGGAGAAAGGTGTTCTTTACACTTCTAGCCGAGTCTAGCTCACAATTATCATTCTTCTCTCTGTACAGAGAAGGGACTTCTGGGAGATGGTTTCCATGGCGATGGGTTAAATGCGACGAAGGAAGAGGAGACTTAATATGACAATATTTCAGCCGCAATATCCTAGAGACCCATAACTAGGATTGCAAAAGGAGGGTACATTACTGGAAACTTTGAAAGTTTAGCACTAAACTACCAGAATGTTGGTATCTTTCAAGGATTTGATGTAATCTATCACAATACATTGAATGACAAAGCTGTAAAACATTATCCTAAATATAAACCATAAATCTAGTGACGATTGCTGTTTAACTTGAGAGTTTCAGCATTAAATATATCCCTCATATATTGTTTCACAAACATTTTAAACATTTTACTATATCAATATGTATTTGTTGCCACTGTTTTAGTGTCAAACTGGTGACAGTTGTATAAAAGGTCAATAGTTGGAAGAGTTCCAGAGTTAATTTAATGTCATTGTTGATTAGATACTTTTTTTCATTAATGATGCTATTTTCTCTTGAAC
>CM042394.1:4608275-4623275 GCA_023634145.1 Thymallus thymallus | reverse complement strand
GAGGACAAGTGTCTCCTGTCGCCTGCTTTACCATAGAACATTGCTGATTCCACCCCCTTTCAGGAGAAGATAGGCTACCTGTCTATCTGTCTGTTTGATGCAGCTAGGTGAAAATTCAGGCAACACAACTTGTAGAAAATTGCAGGAAATGATATTCACCGCCATTCCCTCACGAGTATTGACAATACCTATCCCTTTATTAAAATACCGCTTTTATGTTAGTCTTCGTCCCAAATGGCCACCTATTCACTATATGGTGCACTAGGGCCCATAGGGTTCTGGTCAAAAGTAGTGCACTATATAGTGAATAGGGTGCCATTTGGGATGCATCCTCTGTAAATTGAGTGTGGCGGAGGGAGGAAAGGAAAAAGTGAATGCTCAAACCACATGAATGATAATTGTGTTTCTGTGGGTTGCTTGGTTACCGTTCACATGAAATTAGAGGTTGTGGAGGATTGTGATTCCGCTGTGGGTTTCTTGTTGTTGCGCTGCTGTGTGTGTGCCGATGCAAACACACTCCAGGAAATAGCACCATCACTTTGACATAAGTTTTGAAAACCGTTTAAAGGAGAAAGAGAGTTTGCAAAGAGACACAGAATAGGCTGTATGATCTGTCTTTGCAGACAGAGCAGATGTTCTTCAACTGTTTCATGGAGAAAGCAGGCGTGCCAAAACTTGGATAATATGTTCAGTAGCATAAAGACACACAGATATTTATGATAATGTATTCTGTTCTCTTTTATGTCAGTCCAGAGACAAACTAAAACACCCAATGTACCATCCAGACAATGCATTTTTTATTGGGATTGAGAGGAGAGGAGAGGAGAGGAGAGGAGAGGAGGAGAAGAGTGAAGGAGAGGAGAGGAGAGGAGAGGAGAGGAGAGGAGAGGAGAGGAGAGGAGAGGAGAGGAGAGGAGAGGAGAGGAGAGGAGAGGAGAGGAGAGGAGAGGAGAGGAGAGGAGAGGAGAGGAGAGGAGTGAAGGAGAGGAGAGGAGAGGAGAGGAGAGGAGAGGAGAGGAGAGGAGAGGAGAGGAGAGGAGAGGAGAGGAGAGGAGAGGAGAGGAGAGGAGAGGAGAGGAGAGGAGAGGAGGAGAAAGATAGGAGAGGAGAGAAAATGGTCTGTCTGGTACAACGATCTAATGACCTGTGGAATTTTCTAATCGGCACAATACAAATAGTAGTCTTTCTACCGAATGTCATGCAAATGTATGGTAATCATAATTAACTTCAGTTAATGAGAGAACTACTTATTGACATATTCCCTCATCTCTTTAGGCTAATTGTTGTCTGTTTCTTATGCTTGGGGATGTGTGTGTGTGTGTGCCTGTGAGTGCATGCCTGCGTGCCCGTATAAGACCAGTATTGCTGGATGATTAATCGCAATTGATGAGGCCAAGAGCCTTTGCAACATAACATTACTGATAGATAGATAGATAGATAGATAGATAGATAGATAGATAGATAGATAGATAGATAGATAGATAGATAGATAGATAGATAGATAGATAGATAGATAGATAGATAGATAGATAGATAGATACTTTATTGATCCCTGAGGGGAAATTTCTTTGTCAAGCAGCTACAACAAAAACACAGGGCAGGTGCAAATTGCCAGAATGAAAAATACACAAAAGACAGATACACGATACTTGATACATGGAGCGGCAGTATGAAAAAGTATAGAAATACAAGAAGTCTGGAGTGCAAAAAATCTATAAAAAGACATTACATAGTATGGGTGGTTGGCTGAATATGTACACTATACATTGGTGGATGTTGGATGGTTAACTATACTATACAGGTCGATGGCAGAGAAATACTTCAATAGCTAAAAGTGCGTATAATATAAGTGAGGGTAATAATAGTTTACTTAATATACAGACTGGTTAAATGAACAGGTAAGTGAATATTTTGCATGGTTAAATTAACTGTACAGGTAAATATACAGTTCAATTTACAGGTAAGTGAATATTTGCATGGTTACATTAACTGTACAGGTAAATGACAGGAAGAGATACTTTAATAGCTAAATGTGTGTATGATATAATTTACAGTAATAATAGTAACGGAGGAGGAGGAGCAGGAGGAGGAGGAGCAGGAGGAGGAGGAGGAGGAGCAGGAGGAGGAGGAGCAGGACGGAGGAGGAGGAGGAGGAGGAGGAGGAGGAGGAGGAGCAGCAGGTAGGAGGAGAAGCAGGAGGAGCAGCAGGTAGGAGGAGCAGGCGGAGGAGGAGAAGGACGGAGGAGGAGGAGCAGGGGGAGGAGGTACAGGACGGAGGAGGAGGAGCAGGACGGAGGAGGAGAAGCAGGAGGGTAAAGGGGGAGGAGCAGGTGGAGGAAGTGGGAAAGTAGAAGGAGGAATAAGAGGAGGAATGACTTTCATAGCAGCAGTGAATCTATTTCTATTTAACAAACATTCTCACGATAGCACATTGGTAGTAGTCAGTGACAATGACAAAAATCAAAGCTAAGCAGTGCTGGGCTGGGTTAAAACCCTGCATGGGAGACCAGAGATAAGTAGATAAATTAACTGTCCAGTAGGAGGTGCTGCCCAGATGTAACCATGGAAACTCATACCTGAAAATGTACACTGTACAAAACGTTAGGAAAACGTCTCTTTCCATGACATAGACTGACCAGGTGAACGCTATGACCCCTTATTGATGTCACCTTCAATCAGTGTAGATGATTGAATTTTTCTTAGAGTTTTTTATGTTAACTTAGAAAAACTATGTGAAACCTAGACGGAAAGCATTTCTTTTGTAGAGATGACATTGTCAGAACATACAATTGTATTCTAATATTCATAGATGACTCATGTAATTAATGTATTTTGTCTGAAATATGTCATACCATATCTATGTAGACAATTCACCACAATCATGTATTCAATTGTGTCCGTCATATAAGGCATATATGTTCACACATAAACAACTACATACAACTTACCAGATCCTTATTAGATGACTTATTAGATGACTTATTAGATGACTTATTAGATGACTTATTAGATGACTTATTAGCTCTTTTGTACAAATGCTCTTCTTCTGCCAAACAAGGTTCTTATTTAATATTCATGATTCGTATGGGAAATAGTTTTGAGAAGAAATCTAAAAGACAATTAAATATATATATATATATATATATATATATATATATAATGTGAAAATAAAATAACATCTCTAGTATATGATAAAATGCAGCTGGTCATCAGGTCCATATATAAACATATAACAACTGATAAACAGTGTGAAAAAATGCCTCCAGGTAGGTCCATATTTAATAACCACACCACAAGATCAAATGACCAACCAGGTCCATATATTTTCCATCAACTGATAAACAAGGTGAAAATAGAATGATATATTATCTAACCCCAACAACAGTGAGTGATCTTTCAACCAACAACAGTGAGTGATCTTTCAACCAACAACAGTGAGTGATCTTTCAACCAACAACAGTGAGTGATCTTTCAACCCTCTCTAGCCTTAGTGATGATAAAGGTGGAGGAAGACCAATGCTCCATCTCTCTCTCTCTCTCTCTCTCACTCCGTCTCTCTCTCACTCCGTCTCTCTCTCTCTCTCTCTCTCTCTCTCTCTCTCTCTCTAAGGGTCCACCGCAAATCAGCCGCTGATGTTGGAATCATCTGTCACTTCTCCTTGTAATGTACCTCAACTTTCTCTGTACTGAACATAATGGCTGGAAGGCTTAGCTGAACATAACACAACTATTACACACACACACAGTCATCTCATATCTCAAGTATGGAACATACTGTACGTGAGAGATAGAGAGAGAGAGAGAGAGAGAGAGAGAGAGAGAGAGAGAGAGAGAGAGAGAGAGAGAGAGAGAGAGAGAGAGAGAGAGAGAGAAAGAAATATGTGTACATGCCCGCGTGTGTGTGTTCGCGCACATGTTCTGTATGCACTTGCGTGTGTGTGTGTACTAGCGAACCTAATGGAGGTTGTGGCACCTGGGTGATTACACCCCTCCAAGTATCCCTCTCATGGGTAATTTGGACCTGCGTGTTCTAGAACACGCTGACAGACAGGAAACGTAACCATGACAAATAAGGCATTTCTCCAAGTTCTAATGTGGGGATAATGGGCCAGCCACAGGTCCAATCCATTATGGCTGGTTGGTTGGTTCTCCCCCTCAGTGTTGTGTGTTGGTATGAATCATCATAATGCCTGTTGTTTTAGACTGATGAATTAGACTATACGTGTAATGCATTATGTACAAGTTCAGTGAGTGTACGTGTGTTTGGTTGTCAGGCTGAATTTTAAGATGGAAATGAGCATTTTGTGTCCTGTAGAGTCAAGGATTTGTATAAGTCATTGTAATAGCTGATGTTTTCAACAAGATGTATGTGTTCTTCACGTAACTGAGACTGAAATTCCAATTATTTCATATAATTGTATAGTTGTGTGAAGCTATTATGAATGACTGTTGTTTTGGACTCAATCAACATGTGACTAATCATATTCACTAACTTTACAGTCATCACATTGAAGTTGAGAATTAAATCCCTAGTACTTTATGTCTTTGTAAAGATTCAGTGACTGTATGTTTGTCACATACATTTTTCTAATTCCTGACACGTACACAAAGAACATAGTTGTCACGTCTGTGTTAGAATCAAAGGGTTCCTTCTTCTTGGAGCTATGGAGCATCTTTTACCCATTTGAAATAATTATGCAAAATGTAATGTAGAGAGTATGAAAATATCCACTGAGTAAAATGTGTCAAATGTATACTCCATTAGCACAAATTCAGAGAAAGCTGACATGTACCACTAATCTCTCTATGTATTAAGCCCTTTACACACACACACACACATTGGCCTGGAGATGGCTGAATAGGCCAATCAGGGACCTGCAGATGTTGTCTCAGTGGGTGCAGGGATGGTTCATCCTGTAGACATGGCTTATTGTTACTGGCACTGCTGTCGGCCTTTTGCAGCGTGCACTTTTCCCATTAAACCTCTAGAGTCTAAGGGCCCCGGGCTGTGTTTCTAATAAGCTAACATATGGCATTGTTTTAAGATTTAAGGAATTGTTTGAATTTTAGGAGCCCTGTAGGCAGTGGCGAACCGTGACTATTGGAGATAGACCCTCAGTTGCGGAAAAAGATCTGACGTCATACATATATAGATAGAGAGCTCGGATGCCTGTGTATACAGAGCATGACTTGAGACCTTTCTTTTGCAGACCTATGTAGGAGAAGCAATTATTTGATGACAGAGTCAAACGGTCCTAACCACGCCTCGGCTGTGGCTCACAGAAGCAGAACACGTACAATGGTTTCAAATATCGATAGCAGGAACCACTTTAGAAGAAAATACGGTTGCGTCGTTTCAAAGAAACATTTGCCAAAACAAACAGTCACTCAAATAGTGGCGGAATAAATTCAACCACACAACTACTCACGTTGTTTCAAGACCACGGACAGTATATGCTGTCAGAGAGAAAAAAGTTGCACTGTATTCGATCTCCAGCATGCAACAATAAAAAAATGCACCACAACACAAAATGTCATGTACTTCCAATTGCAACATTATTACCTTTGTTTTTAGCACACAACCAGTGATCTAAAGTTGAAATATTTTTTTACACTTTGTATTCAAAATTATATGAACGAGATAGCAACAAAAAGCAAGCTGTACATGAAACCATTGTCTTTTTAGATTGAGATCAAAGCCAGGGCTGACAGTCGACAAGATAAGGCTCGCTATTGGCTCTGAATTAGTGACCTATACTTAGTCCCTCTAGAGGGCCTTGAGGCGTCATACAATTGTCCCACCTACTGCAAGACAATTTGTGATTGGTTGATTCTACTGTCATTCCAAAATTCTGCTCTAATTGAAGTCAATGTCAATGACGTTGGCTGGTGCCTTCTAGTCAAAGCCTGAGGGCCAATGAGTGTTGAGCCCAGCTAGATTATTTCTACCAAGAGACTACCAAAGAAAAATTCTGATTGGATATTTTTTTCTCTTGGATATTAACCTTCTTTTTTAACCTTGAATTCCATTAGTACACACACACACACACACACACACACACACACACACACACAGCTCACCCTGTCCTCATATAACACACACATAGTTGATAAGGATGGCGTGATAAACTCTAAATCTATCCGGATATAGAGCAGGATCTGTAGCACATTGTGATGGTTATTAAGTTGACTGAGCAAACGGTAATAAATCAACACACAGGTCTGTATGAACACTGCCCATGGTTGGCTTATTGTGGTCTATGAAGCATGACCATAACACACACACACACACACACGCAAATAGTGTGAAGCGTGGCTGTCTTACGTTAGAATAGGAGTATTGAAGAGAAGGGAAACGGGATACCTAGTCAGTTGTACAACTGAATGAATTCAACAGAAATGTGTCTTCATTTACCTAACTGTGTTTTTTGCACTGTACTAAAAGTTCTTGCATGTGTCAACACTGAATGCAATGTTAAATATTGATTGAGTGTGTGTGTGTGTGTGTGCATGTGTGTGTTATTGGGAAAGAGCAAGCAGAACAATACAAAAAAAATTAATATATAATTTTGTATCTGACCAGGTTAGTCTCATTGAGATTAGACATATATTTTCCAAGAGAGATCTGGCCAAAAAAGCAACACAAAGCACTACAGTTAAAAAACCTCAGTTTACACAATGATCAGGCACATTGGTTTTGGAAGGAGCGGTTCAAATAGGGGTCAAAACATTGAACGCTCACTAAATAATTTTACCCTAGCTAAAATACACAATATGACCAAAAGTATGTGGACACCTGCTCGTCGTCGAACATCTCATTCCAAAATCATGGACATTAATATGGAGTTGGTCCCCCCTTTGCTGCTATGACAGCCTCCACTCTTCTGGGAAGGCTTTCCACTAGATGTTGGAACATTGCTGTGGGGACTTGCTTCCATTCAGCCACAAGAGAGTTAGTAAGGTCGAGCATTGATGTTGGGTGATTAGGCCTTGCTTTCAGTCGGTGTTCCAATTCATCCCAAAGGTGTTCGATGGGGTTGAAGTCAGGGCTCTGTGCAGGCCTGTCAAGTTCTTTCACACCAATCTTGACAAACCAAGATTGGACCTCGCTTTGTGCATGGGGGCATTGTTGGCCCCACAAAGATGGAAGCACGGAATTTGTCTAGAATGACATTGTATTCTGTAGCGTTAATATTTCCCTTCACTGGAACTAAGGGGCCTAGCCCGAACCATGAAAAACAGCCCCAGACCATTATTCCTCCTCCAACAAACTTTACAGTTGGCACTATGCATTTGGGCAGGTAGCGTTCTCCTGGCATCCGCCAAACCCAGATTCTTGCGTTGGACTGTCAGATGGTGAAGTGTGATTCATCACTCCAGAGAACGCATTTTCACTGCTCCAGAGTCCAATGACGGCAAGCTTTACACCACTCCAGCCGACGCTTGGCATTGTGCATGATGATCTTAGGCTTGAGTGTGGCTGCTTGGCAATGGAAACCCATTTAATGAAGCTCCCGACAAACAGTTATTGTGCTGACGTTGCTTCCAGAGGCAGTTTGGAACTAGGTAGTGTGTGTTGTAACCGAGGACAGACGATTTTTACGTGCTATGCGCTTCAGCACTCGGCGGTCCCCTTTTGTGAGCTTATGTGACCTACCACTTAGTGCCTGAGCCGTTGTTTCTCCTAGACGTTTCCACTTCACAATAACAGCATTTACAGTTGATCAGGTCAGCTCTAGCAGGGCAGACATTTTACGAATTGACTTATTGGAAAGGTGGCATCCTATGGCGGTGCCATGTTGAATGTCACTGAGCTCTTCAGTAAGGCCATTCTACTGCCAATGTTTGTCTATGGAGATTGCATGGCTGTGTGCTCAATTTTATACACCTGTCAGCAACGGGTGTGGCTGAAATAGCCAAATCCACAAATTTGAAGGGGTGTCCACATACTTTTGTATATATAATGTATTTTAAGGAGAGAAGCTCTTGTAGTTTCAAGGTCTTTTGTAGCTCGTTCCAAGTAGAGGGGGCAGAGTAGGCTACTGGAATGCTTTTTTACTTAGCTCTGTACGGGCCTTAGATACATTCCTGTGAGTGTAGTAGATCATTGCCATTAGTCTACTGGACAATGTAGGTACATGGGTAAAATGCTAGCTGTCTCAAATGTACCAAGGACCAGTAGTGGACAAAGTACTCAATTATCATACTTGAGTAAAAGTAAAGATACCTTAACAGAAAATGACTCAAGTAAAAGTGAAAGTTACCCAGTAAAATACTACTTGAGTAAAGTCTAAAAGTTTCTGGTTTAAAATGTACGTAAGTATAGTGGTAGAAAAAGTACTCAACTGTCATACTTAAGTCAAAGTAAAAGTAAATGCTATACATCAAATTCCAGCATATTCCTGTTATTTTTAATGATGGACAGACAGGGACTCCAACACTCAGACATCATTTACAAGCCCAGTATTTGTGTTTCGTGAGTCCGCCAGATGGGGATGACAAAGCATTATATTGATAGGTGCCATAATTCTGTCCTGCTTGAGCATTCTAAATGTAAAAGTACTTTTAGGTGTCAGGGAAAATGTATGGAGAAAAAAAGTACATTTTTTCATTAAGAATGTTGCAAGAAGATAGAGTAAACTAGTCTCTTTCTCCCTTCAAACAAAAAACAGGACTTATTTCAAAAATAAAAACATAATATTATTTTATTAGTACCTGCTAAATGTTCAAAGTGACCAAAAGACTCTTAACATTAACATGTCTCATTAGCATTAAAAATGGTTCCCCTTCCTTTCTGACAGCAGCAGCACACACACACACACACACACACACACACACACACACACACACACACACACACACACACACACACACACACACACACACACACACACACACACACAACACACACACACACACACACACACACACACACACACACACACACACACACACACACACACACACACACACACACACACACACACACACACACACACACACACACACACACACACACACACACACACACACACACACACACACACACACACACACACACACACACACACACACACACACACACACATCCCTGCCCTTCTGACAACTCACGTAATGCGAAAGTGGTTGCTGTGATCGTCCTAATGGCTTATGGAGTGTTAAGTTTAGCGTAAATTATGTTGGAATGTTGGTCTGAATGTATGACCTTTATAAACTTCTGTGGCCAACAATAATGGTGCGTCCCAAACAGCAGCGTAGTCCCTCTGTTGTGCCTGGAGGTCCTGTGGGCCCGGGTCAAATGTAGGGCACTAAATAGGGAATAGGGTGCTGTTAATGTGTTTTAATGTTTTCATGCTCAAATACCAGGGTGGGTTTTCAACAAGTGTAACAAAACCCTTCAACGTTGGTTCGGGTCATCCATGACGACCAACCAACCAAATGGCTTAGGAGTAATTACATCGACAATGTGATGTTTTTTTCCTTTCAAAAAGGAACATTTATTTTTCCAGAAAGGAACATTGCCTGCATCCCAAATTGCAACCTTTTGCTTATATAGTGCACTACTTTTGACCAGGGCCCTTAGAGAATAGGAAACCATTTGGCGCGCAGCCATTGAAATGCAATGCAGTTAATTAAAACAGACCTTTATGAATGACCCTGACTCCTCCAGTGTGCTTCACTGGTATTAAGTGTCACCATCTCTCTCTCTCTCTACCTATGAATGAGGAGACTGATGACACTCAGACAGTCACACAAAGAAACATTGAAATGAAACAGAGTTCATTCAAACAGACCTTTATGAACAACCCCCTATGGTGTCGTCAATGCCAATCACAAGCGGCACGTACACACACCACACACACCACACACACCACACACCACACACACCACAGACCACACACACCACAGACCACACACACCACACACACCACACACGCCACACACACCACACACACCACAGACCACACACACCACACACCACACACACCACACACACCACACACACCACACACACCACAGACCACACACACCACACACCACACACACCACACACACCACACACGCCACACACACCACACACAACACACACACCACACACATCCACACACACACATCCACACACATCCTATCATACAAGGTTTATGTACTGTAAGGTCGGTCACCCTGATTATTGCAGCATGAACTGACATGTTGTCTACCCAATCAAAGGATCAGAGAATGAATCTAGTACAAGAGATGGTAGGACTCACTTTTTTACTAGCACTGTCTGCAGATGGCAGTGGTGTTTACAGTTTTCTCGATTGTTTACACACATTTTCTGAAAGCATGCCTCATATTCTCAGAACTCTACACACAAATCAAAAAACACACACACAATGGGCAAAACCCTTCAATTCTCCAGCAAAATGAAACTTTACATTCAAAACAATGTTATTTCTTATAAAAAGGGTATTTTGTTTTCAAATGACACACACAAACCATCATATGAATAGACATTTATAAGAACCAGTTGAACACTGATGTGCTCAATGTAAAACACTATGATGAATGGAAAACACTTCTTCTCCATTCATCATAATGACTTAGGCCTTTTTTTGGTTCAGTGTTGCCGTTACTACAGACAGTACATACATAAGTGTGTTGTAAAATATTTGAGAATATTGTTTTTATACTCAGAACACACAAATACACGGTAACAAATATATTTTATTTTTCCCACAAAAACAATGTACACAGTGTACATCCCATTCCCAACCAACACAAAGTTGCACATACAGTGATCTACATACAAAACAGAATAATATAATGTATACAGTTACAGTAAAAAAATAAAAAATAAAATAACTATGCTGTATCCTCTCCTCTGTTGCGGTCTGGCCACAGCACCTCATCCACATCACAAGCAATGTTTTCCCTGGCCAGGCAGCGGGGGAAATATCGCCTAGCATGGCGATTCCAGCCATGAAAAGCATCAGCTGCTATATCTCCACATGCGTCTTCCATAGCTTGGAGAAGAGGTATACGCGTTTGTGGATTTCGGTCATACACTTTCCATCTCCAGGCAGAAAAACATTCCTCAATAGGATTGAGGAATGGAGAATATGGAGGGAGATAAACAACTAAAAAGCGTGGGTGGGCAGTGAACCAGTTACGAACCAGAGCAGCCCTGTGGAAACTTACGTTGTCCCAAATGACAACGTACCTGAGCTGCTCTGGGCCATCTACCTGATCTGGTGGAATGAGTGTGTTGTGTAGGGTGTCCAGGAATGTGATCAGATGGGCGGTGTTGTAGGGGCCAAGGGTAGCATGGTGATGGATGACGCCGTGGTGGGTAATCGCTGCACACATTATGATGTTCCCTCCGCGCTGGCCAGGGACTTGAACAATGGCACGCTGGCCGATGATATTCCTTCCCCTCTTTCGTCTTTTTGTGAGGTTGAATCCAACCTCATCAATGAAGATGAACTGGTGCTCCACTGCAGCCACCTCTAGCTCAAGGACTCTCTGAAACACACATGACAATATCAGAAATAGACATGGAGTGGTCAGGAATAATGGTCACTATTGTGGGATTGTATAGGACTCACTTGCACATAGTTATATCGCAATTCTTTGACTCTTTCTGAATTGCGTTCAAACGGCATCCTGTAGACCTGCTTCATCCTGAGATTATTTCTGCGCAAGACACGGTCCAGTGTTGATAAGCTTACCCTATCAATATTTTGAAATATCTCATTGTTTTCTATTTTTCTTTGTATTTGCCATAATGTTATGGCGTTATTTTCTAGGACCATGTTCATGATTTCAGTTTCCTGTTCAGGAGATAGAACACGTTCCCGACCACCAAGTGTTGGTAATCTTTCAGTTCTGCCAAACAAATAGTAAAATACTGTAAATACAAAGCAGGAATACATTTCCCAAATACTTGAAACATACTTTATTTTTACAGTCCTACAGAACAGTCCACAGGCAATACTGTACTACTGTACTCATTGAGTACTGTATTGATATGCAGTACTGCAATTTTCTAGTGAGAGTAGATTTCTTACCTATTCTCATTTCGGAAAGTCCGGATGATGGATGCTACAGTGTACCTGCTCAAATTTGGCTGTACTCTTTGCCCAGCCTCCCTCATTGTTAGACCATGGTTGACCACATGATCAACCAAAGTGGCTAGGATCTCATCAGAGATTACGGTCCTTGGCCTTCCTCGTCCTCGTCCTTGTCCTCCCCGTCCTCCTCCTCTTACTCTCACTCTCACTCCTCTGGCTCTGCCTCTGTTTCCAATGTTGGCATCCATTGCTCCAAAACAGAAGAGCTCACCTGTTGCCCTTTTATGCTAAAGCTCTGATTGCTAATTGTAAAACTGTGTGACGGGTGTTTGCCCATGTGATGAGTCAGTGTGCATATTTGAATGGCAGTGTGTTCATTGTGAAAACAAGAGATTTTCTGCATGAAAATTGTGCCAAATGCAAAGAATTGTGTGTAGTGTTTTGAAAAAAGTGTGTTTTAGAACTGCAATTTGAGTGTAAAGCAGGAATTGTGCTTGTAGTTTAGCAGAATTGGTTCAGGGGGTTGGTGCATGAGTTGCATGTTGTGGTCATTGTGTCTTAAGTACCAGTATTTCTGTGTAAACAATTGAGAAAAACTGTAAATACACTCTCTCCCTCTCGCTCTCGCTCTCTCTCTCTTTCTTACTCTCACTCTCTGTTCGACAACATGAGACGCTGTGTGTGTGTGTGTGTGTGTGTGTGTGTGTGTGTGTGTGTGTGTGTGTGTGTGTGTGTGTGTGTGTGTGTGTGTGTGTGTGTGTGTGTGTGTGTGTGTGTGTGTGTGTGTGTGTGTGTGTGTGTTTGAGGGAGAGAGAGGAAGACAGAAAGAGAGCGAGAGAGAGAGGGAGAGAGAGAGAGGAAGAACACCACAGGAGGTTGGTGGCCCTTTATACTATTTATTTATTTTTAGGGGATGGATCAGCTTTAATATTGTAAATAGATTGTGGCTTCTATCAATGTAATTGTCTGCATCATTTCCAATCCCCCACAATCCCCCACATACAGACGTGCTCAAATTTGTTGCTAGCCCTCCGCAAAAAACGAAAATAACTTTCTCTGAAATAACTTGAAACTGACACAAGTAATTGGCATCCACCATTGTTTATTCCATATTTAATAGAAATCAGACTTTGCTTTAGATTTTTTATTCAACATAATATTGCAAAAAATAAAACAAATTAAAATGGCATGGACAAAAATGATGGGACCCTTAAACTAATATTTTGTTGCACAATCACTGCAATCAAAAGTTTTCTGTAGCTCTCAATGAGACTGCTGCACCTGTTAACAGGTAGTTTGACCCACTCTTCCTGAACAAACTGGGTGCCTTCTCCAGACTGCAATTTTCAGCTCTTTCCATAGATGTTTTCATAGGATTCAGATCAGGACTCGTAGAAGGTCACTTCAGAATAATCCAATGTTTTGTTCTTATCCATTCTTGGGTGCTTTTAGCTGTGTGTTTTGGGTCATTATCCTGTTGGAGGACCCATGACCTGCGACTGAGACAGAGCTTTCTGACACTGGGCAGTACGTTTTGCTCCAGAATGCCTTGATAGTCTTGAGATTTCATTGTGCCCTGCACAGATTCAAGGCACCCTGTGCCAGGCGCAGCAAAGCAGCCCCAAAACATAACCGAGCCTCCTCCATGTTTCACTGTGGGTATGGTGTTCTTTTCTTTGAAAGCTTAATTTTTTAGTCTGTGAACATAAAGCTGACGTGACTTGACAAAAAGCTCCAGTTTTGACTCGTCTGTCCAAAGGACATTCTCCCAGAAGGATTGTGGCTTGTCAATATGCATTTTAGCAAATTCCAGTCTGGCTTTTTTATGTTTTTCTTTCAAAAGTGGAGTCCTCCTGGGTCTTCTTCCACGGAGCCCACTTTCGCTCAAAAAGCGACGGATGGTGCGATCAGAAACCTTCACCTTGGAGTTCAGCTTGTATCTCTTTGGCAGTTATCCTTGGTTCTTTTTCTACCATTCACACTATCCTTCTGTTCAACCTGGGGTCGACTTTCCTCTTGCGGCCGCGCCCAGGGAGGTTGGCTACAGTTCCATGGACCTTAAACTTCTTATTAATATTTGCAACTGTTGTCAAAGGAACATCAAGCTGCTTGGAGATGGTCTTGTAGCCTTTACCTTTACCATGCTTGTCTATTAATTTCATTCTGATCTCCTCAGACAACTCTCTCCTTTGCTTTCTCTGGTCCATGTTCAGTGTGGTGCAACAATGATACCAAACAGCACAGTGACTACTTTCCTCCATTTAAATAGGCTGAATGACTGATTAAGGTTGGAGACGTGATACAAATTAAAGAAACTAATCAGTTTGAAATATCACTTTAATCCAATAATTTATTATCTATTCAACAAACGTGTCCAGGCCATTTTAGAATATCTTTGTTGAATAAGTAATAATTCATCTCTTTTCACAGCTTCTTTGCTTTATTCTATGACATAACAAAGGCATGCAAGTATACATCACTTTTCAGGAGGAATGAACCATTATTTCAATGAGCTGTAAGGGTGACAACAAATTTGTGCACGTCTGTATATATTTTTTATAAATATATTGTACATATTATTTTAAATATATATTAAAAATAGATATATATGTTCCCTTTATTATTTTCCCCTAACCCTACCACCTCTCCCCTAATTGGAGTAAACTAATGAACAACAACACTTAGGCTTCTACTTCCAGCTTATACATACTATATACATTTTACGGAAACAGCATATTTTACATGAGTTATCTTTTGTTTGTTTTTTGCTCCACCCTTCAGCTCCTCTCAACTCCTCCCATCCATCTCTGAAGACCATCCAGTTTTGATTTGTATTTGCCATATTTATTTTAACTGTGCTGTGATGTTTCACAAAAGTTCTGAACCTTCCTATTCTCATAGTTTTTGCTAAGAGTATTATTATATTATTGATCGATTGACTATGACT
>CM042394.1:4418275-4603275 GCA_023634145.1 Thymallus thymallus | reverse complement strand
TGGGTGGATGGGTGGATGGAATGATGGGTGGATGGAAGGATGGGTGGATGGAATGATGGGTGAATGGAAGGATGGGTGGATGGAATGATGGGTGGATGGAAGGATGGAAGGATGGAATGATGGGTGGATGGAAGGATGGAAGAATGGGTGGATGGAAGGATGGGTGGATGGATAGGTGAATGGAAGGAAGGATGGATGGAAGGATGGGTGGATGACAGGATGGGTGGATGGAAGGATGGGTGAATGGATGGATGGATGGAAGGATGGGTGGATGGAAGGATCGGTGGATGGAAGGATGGGTGGATGTTGTGTAAAATGTGTTGTACATCAGTTGTACAACCTGAGTGTGAACGGGGCCACGTATAGGGAGAGGAGTGAGAGAATCAGTTGTCTGTATGAGTTGCTGCTTGGAATTCTGATGAAGTAACCATTTGATCCTTCTTTCCTCACAACAGGCAGATCTGTCCAGCGACAGGAAAAGTGGAGGAGAGGAGACTTTAGGGGAGGCAAACCATCTGCTCTGCTCTGCTTTCAACCATCTCTCTCTCTCTCTCTCTCTCTCTCTCTCTCTCCCTCTCTCTCTCGCTCTCACTCTCTGCCCACACTTTAATAGTTTTGTTTGTTTCATGGGGAATTACTCAGACCATGGGGGATTTTCTCAGCAAAATAGTGAGGTCAAGTCTTTCACGAAATTAACAATGACCCATAAAAGCTGCAGATAGCCTGTGGTATTCAATTTTTCATTAACTACTATGTGATATGATTGGTATGAAGTCCAGTCAGAGGCTTCATTTAAACATTCACACACTTTTAGTTCTCTTGTAACTAGAGTCTTGTCCTGGTCTCAGGTCTCAGGGGGAAAAGTGCTGATCCCATATTGAGACGTATATAAACAGAAACATTAACACATAGCCCACTTTAAGGAGCGTTTTTCTGGATGTGTCCTCCTCCAGTGACTGGTCCAGAGTGTGTGTGTGTGTGTGTGTGTGTGTGTTTGTGTTTGTGTTTGTGTGTGTGTGTGTGTGTGTGTGTGTGTTGTGTGTGTGTGTGTGTGTGTGTGTGTGTGTGTGTGTGTGTGTGTGTGTGTGTGTGTGTGTGTGTGTGTGTGTGTGTGTGTGTGTGTGTGTGCCATCCCTCTGACCCACTCAGCATGGAGCCAGATGGAGCCAGATGGAGCCTGTCCAGAGTTACACAGTAGTCTACCGTCAGGGTCCCTGGGGGCCAACATGACAAACAGACAGCTTTTCTGGTCCCTCTCACTAACATACCCCTCTCCGTCTTCTCCCCTCTTGTCCCCTCCCCCCTGGGTCGTTCTCCAGTTCCACCATCCCTCCATCCATTGCTCTCACATCTGGGGACCTCTCCTCCTCCCTGCTAAATAGGGTGGGAGCCAGAACGACCCATAGGGCGGTAGCCAGAATGGCCCATAGGGCGGGAGCCAGAACGGCCCATAGGGCGGGAGCCAGAACGGCTCATAGGGCGGGAGCCAGAAACGGCCCATAGGGCGGGAGATTATCTCTTGTTGTAACAATTTGATGTATAAGTACACCCTCTGGACAGGACGCTGATTGGCCTGAGTTGGCATAGGTTCAAACCCTACCCACTCCCCTCCTGTCTTGCTCTCATACCTTCTTTTCACTGTCCTATCCATTCAATAAAACCACAAAAACATGGAAGAGTGAGTGGGACGCAAGGCTGTACTTTAGGGTATGCAGGCTTGTCACCGGCTGGTGTCGGCGCGGCAACGCTTGAGGAGATAAGAGATAACGAGTATCTGTTCTTTCAGAAGCTCCTCATCCTTGGAGACACACACACTCCAAAGGTAATGCAGCAGGAAATCATTACAGATATGCTTCAAATGGCTGAAATTAGAGGCAGTCAGGCAACCGACCGAGGTTCAATTGCCGGCATCCTTCTTAGGTTTACAGAGACTCCCGGAGGAGGATGTCTCAGCGCACCAACATTACATCAGGGTTATTGCAAGGTGTGGAATAGCATTGTTATGATCATTACTACGCTGTCATTGAGATTCATTGAACCAATAAGGAGAAGCCTAGACAGTGATAATTGTAGTTTTGTTCTCATCTCCAACATATGTCATGACTTGAGGTTAACAGTTTATGTGATAGAGCCATCTCTGCCAAGGGTTGAGTGGATTGAGGTGACGAAAGGGGGTTTTGACACCTTTTATGGCTGACAACGACCAGGGAAAATGCCCAAGCTTTATGACTCTTTGTTCCTAGACTATGTGCTTGGAGCCAAAAACAAGACTTTGGGAACATGATTACTTTCATCTGAAATGTAGAGAATGAGGACTGTTGGCCTATGAATATGAATGTGGATTATGTGATGTCATTAAAAGTTAAATAAGTCGTGATGACGAAAACATTGTAACTTTAAGAGTTTTCATGTAAATAAAGTCTACATTCTTTATGTTTGGTAAGAAATATCCAGATTTGTTTTTGTGACGATAAAACTGTGATTTTAGCTGTTTACACAAGATCATAGTTAATTCTAATGCCTTGCTTGCCCAAGCTACGCTCAGAGAAATCAGCTAAGAAGGTCATAACGTCAGAAACGCCTGTTCCGCCCCAAAAAGGTATAAAACCTTTGAGACTCTAATAAACTTTCTTGACTAGAGGACATTCGCGCTGCAGGCAGAGGTCTACAATACAGTTGAAGTCGGAAGTTTACTCAATTAGTATTTGGCAGCATTGCCTTTAAATTGTTTTACTTGGATCAAACGTTTCGGGTAGCCTTCCACAAGCTTCCCAAAATAAGTTGCGTGAATTTTGGCCCATTCCTCCTGACAGAACTGGTGTAACTGAGTCAGGTTTGTAGGCCTCCTTGCTCGCACATGCTTTTTCAGTTCTGCCCACAAATGTTCTATAGGATTGATTGAGGTCAGGGCTTTGTGATGGCCACTCTAATACCTTGACTTTGTTGTCCTTAAGCCATTTTGCCACTACTTTGGAAGTATGCTTGGGGTCATTATCCATTTGGAAGACCCATATGCGACCAAGCTTTAACTTCCTGACTTATGTCTTGAGATGTTGCTTCAATATATCCACAGAATTTTCCTTCCTCATGATGCCATGTATTTTGTGAAGTGCACCAGTCCCTCCTGCAGTTAAGCACCCCCACAACATGATGCTGCCACCCCTGTGCTTCACGGTTGGGATTGTGTTCTTCAGCCTGCAAGCCTCCCCCTTTTTCCTCCAAACATAACGATGGTCATTATGGCCAAACAGTTCTATTTTTGTTTCATCAGACCAGAGGACATTTCTCCAAAAAGTATGATCTTTGTCCCCATGTGCAGTTGCAAACCGTAGTCTGGCTTTTTTATGGCGGTTTTGGAGCAGTGGCTTCTTCCTTGCTGAGCGGCCTTTCAGGTTATGTCCATATAGGACTCGTTTTACTGTGGATATAGATACTTTTGTCCCTGTTTCCTCCAGCATCTTCACAAGGTCCTTTACTGTTGTTCTGGGATTGATTTGCACTTTTCGCACCAAAGTACGTTCATCTCTAGGAGACAGAACGCGTCTTCTTCCTGAGCGGTATGAAGGCTGTGTGGTCCCATGGTATTTATACTTGCATACTATTGTTTGTACAGATGAATGTGGTACCTTCAGGCGTTTGGAAATTGCTCCCAAGGATGAACCAGACTTGTGGAGGTCTACAAAGTTTTTTCTAAGGTTTTGGCTGATTTCTTTTGATTTTCCCATGATGTCGACCAAAGAGGCACTGAGTTTGAAGGTAGGCCTTGAAATACATCCACAGGTACACTTCAAATTGACTCAAATGATGTCAATTAGCCTATCAGAAGCTTCTAAAGCCATGACATCATTTTCTGGAATTTTCCAAGCTGTTTAAAGGCAGTCAACTTAGTGTATGTAAACGTCTGACCCACTGGAATTGTGATATAGTGAATTGTAAATGAAATAATCTCTGTAAAAAATTGATGGAAGAATTACTTGTGTCATGCACAAAGTAGATGTCCTAACCGACTTGCCAAAACTATAGTTTGTTAACATGAAATCTGTGGAGTGGTTGAAAAATGAGTTTTAATGACTTCAACCTAAGTGTATGTAAACTTCTGACTTCAACTGTAAGTCACGACCCCAAAAAGACAACACAGGTTTCCAACAAAATAATATTTTGGAACAATCAAGGCTATGGTCGAGAACTGTATGTAAGTAGGTGGATTCGAGCAGAATCACCACGTTTACTCTCTTCTAAGTCATCAAAGGTCTACACTGCTTTCATCCCCATCAAAGGGGGGTATCTACCACGGCTGATTAGCCACCCTCAGAAGACCAATCTTCAGGAACGAGTTAGAGGGAACAGACAATGAAAAGAAAGGACATCTTGACATCTTGTGGACAATCAGAGACTTATACCAGAGAACCAGAGAACAGACCACCTGAAGTGGACAACAGAGATAATCAAAGTAAATACATGCATTTACATTTCGACCCTTAAAGCGGCAGGTATTAGGGCTAACTAAGTGTAGTCTCCAAATGTACTGAAGGGTGTTTCTCTTCCTATATATCTCTCTCTCTCTCTCTCTCTCTCTCTACCTTGTTTAACAAGTGTCAGATTGTGTTGGTCTGCTAGGGACCCGTTATCATACTAAGTTTCATTGTATGAGAACCATATTTTATAACCCATTACTGTGTGTATCCTGTATTATCATTTAGTTAGTAAATAAATCATTAAACCAATTTGTGTATTACGGAAGGATTAGTTTGAGGTGGGGTTTGTGCAGATTTACAAAGTCTACGACTTTTAGAACGAGATTGATTAGGCAACATACATTAAATAAGGGACTGCAATATATCGAAGGATAGGACAAAACACAAGTTAAATTCGGAGTGTGGCAACTCAGTAAAATACATTTCTCTCCGTGGTGCCCCAGGAATCCTAATGAGCTAATTATTGCAGGATTAATTTAATCCAATAACTAGACGTGTTAGGTAATTATTCAATAAATAGCAGTCACTACTTTAATGAGGCAACGTTACGACACATAGATGGTAGAACATTACATGATGTTATGTTTGGTGGTGGTCGATTACTTGGACACTCTCCAACATAGATGGTGTTTGTAATGTGTGATTGCTTGGACTAACGGTAGATAGTATAGGCGAGTTTATCGAAGAACAGACAAACAGCTCTTTCTACAGTGACAGCCAGAAAAAAAAGAAAAAAAAAGAGTCTGAGAAATCATCAATATCACGATTGTTGTTTTCGTCTCATCTCCAACATAGATGGTAGAACATTACAGGATGTTGTGTTTGGTAGTGGGCAATTACTTGGACACATAGTGATAAACAGATTATCGATGAACAACTAAACAGCTCTTTCCCACAGTGACAGCCAGGAGAAAAAGAGTGGAAAAAACAGACCAATTTATAGTATTGTTTTGTTGTGTTGTGATGTGTTGTGGCAGCAGCGGGTAGAGAGACCAGACAGACTCAGTTATTTGCTATTTGCTGTAAAAACCCAAACAAACCAATAAAGGTGGGGAGTAGAGACTTCAGGACTGTGAGTTATCTGATCTGGATGAGACCCTGTGGCCATATTTGATTGAGTAGAGATTACTGTGTTTACTCTGGGGGATGCTGTGTGTATGTGTGCGGGTGCGTGCGCGTGCACGTGTGTGTATGCTCTGTGGATGGTCTGCCAGTCATAAAACAGTGGTAATTGAATGAGTGAGAGACTGGAGCCCCCCTTCAGACAGATAGGTAGTAAATCACAGGCTGTCACAGGAAGGCTATCCTCTAGCATCCTCCTCCTGCACTGTTGTACTGTGAACAGACCCATCTCTGACAGGCTAGGGCCCAACCTGTACTCAAGGCACACTCCCAACTGACATACAGGTAGTAAGTCGGACTATGACAGTAAGACTATCTTCCTCCTACTGTATACTGACCTAGAATCTGGGCCTGAATTGCATTCTAGGAAGCACCCCAAATAACACCCTATTTCCTATATAATGCACCCTATTCTTTTTTTTGTCAAATAATACATTCATCATGACATGCTTGGCCCTCTCCAATGTCTGTTTGCCACTTCAATATCTGTTTGCCTCTTCACAATATCTCTTTCATTCATCTCATCCCATTAAGAGCTCTCTGCCCCTGGCTGATTGTTGTTCGTCACACACATTAACACACCCCTCCCTCCCAAACCTCCCTCCCTCCCTCGTTCCCTCCCTCCCTCAGGTGCATCAACAAGGCTCCAGCTACAACGAGACCCTCAATATAAAAATGCAGTTGCGTAAAAAAAGCTGCATTTATGAATCACTGGCATTATCTTTTCTAGAAATGTACAAATTTATAAAACTTCTAATGACGCATTGCGGCGATGACAGAGGGGAGTGGTGTGTGTGTGTGTGTGTGTCCCCACTACTTTCCACAGGTCATTGGGTTCTATCAGGATATGAAGGCATTCCATTAATTTCTAGCGTTCTCGTTTAGTAGGTACCAGTAATGAAAAACCCCATTGAGACTGCGGAGAGAGAATGACAGGAGAGATTTGTATAATATAATCTAATATAATGCTGTAAGGGCTGGAGGCCAGGGACAGACTGGGACCAGAAATCAGCCCGGGCATTTCCTTGAGGCCCCCACACCGGCCCATTGTTTTCTTCAAGGCCCCCAGTAATAATGATAATTCTGCTCAAGAAAAAACTATTTAGACAGGCCCACTGAACTAACAATGGACCAGCCCATCTGGCATTTGCCGAACTGTCCTATGGCCTGTCTGTTTCTGCTGGAGACTGGAGCTCTAGACTGGCGTATAGTCTCATTATGAGTCAACGGACAGAGAGCAATTGTTACCGTGGTAAATCTGCCGACTGTGTCTGAATAGGAGTGAGACGGACGGGACTGTGTCACCGGAATGCGAGATTATGACAGTAAATGCGAGATTACAATGAGTAATATGTCACTGTGTGTGTGTGTGTGTGTGTGTGTGTGTGTGTGTGTGTGTGTGTGTGTGTGTGTGTGTGTGTGTGTGTGTGTGTGTGTGTGTGTGTGTGTGTGTGTGTGTGTGTGTGTGTGTGAGAAACAGAAGATTACAATGAGTTATGATGCATCTCATTAGAAAGCATAAGAGCCGTATCTATGATAAGAAACTGTCCTCTCTCAACATAACCAAAACAGAATCAAGGTGTCAGGTTCCAATATGAAAGATAACACCATTACATTTAACCCCAATAAAACGACACAGCGATGCTTCCTGTAGGTATCTGTAGCAGCCAGGTAGCCCGCGATACAAGTCAGTATTCAACGTCCATCCATATCTGAGGACGTCGGGAGATGATGCGGAAACTGGCCACTAGGGGCAACGGTGAGCACTGTTACCTTCAAATTGATTTTAGTTTTGCTGGGGCGTTGTGGACTGGGAGAGCCAGGAATTTAAACGCAAGCACACATACGTACACACACGCACGCACGCACGCGCACACACACACACACACACACACACACGTTGTCTGTGAACCTGAACCTTTTTGGGTCTAGTTTGAATTATGTGAAAGAACTCTGATTTTTTGGGCAATACAATCTCAGGCTGAGAGTTTACAGTTCTCTATCTTTACAGTATTCTCTCTATTTCTCTCTCTTTCTGTCCTTATCTCACCCTCTACTTTTCTCCAGCTTTTCTTCTCTCTCTCTCACCCTCCCTATATATATATATATATATATATATATTTATACAGTTGAAGTTGGAAGTTTACATTCGCTTAGGTTGAAGTCATTTTTCAACCACTCCACAGGTTTCATGTTAACAAACTATAGTTTTGGCAAGTCGGTTAGGACTTCTACTTTTGCATGACACAAGTAATTCTTCCAACAATTGTTTACAGACAGAGTATTTCACTTATAATTCACTATATCACAATTCCAGTGGGTCAGATGTTTACATCTGCTTGGAAAATTCCAGAAAATGATGTAATGGCTTTAGAAGCTTCTGATAGGCTAATTGACATCATGGGAAAATCAAAAGAAATCATCCAAGACTTTAGAAAAAAAATTGTAGACCTCCACAAGTCTGGTTCATACTTGGGAGCAATTTCCAAACACCTGAAGGTACCACGTTCATCTGTACAAACAATAGAACGCAAGTATAAACACCATGGGACCACGCAGCCGTCATACCACTCAGGAACGAGACGCATTCTGTCTCCTAGAGATGAACATACTTTGGTGCAAAAAGTGCAAATCAATCCCAGAACAACAGCAAAGGACCTTGTGAAGATGCTGGAGTAAACAGGTACAAAGGTATCTATATCCACAGTAAAACGAGTCCTATATGGACATAACCTGAAAGGCCGCTCAGCAAGGAAGAAGCCACTGCTCCAAAACCGCCATAAAAATGCCAGACTACGGTTTGCAACTGCACATGGGGACAAAGATTGTACTTTTTGGAGAAATCTCCTCTGGTCAGATGAAACAAAAATAGAACTGTTTGGCCATAATGGCCATCGTTATGTTTGGAGGAAAAAGGGGGAGGCTTGCAAGCCGAAGAACACCATCCTAACCGTGAAGCACGAGGGTGGCAGCATCATGTTGTGGGGGTGCTTTGCTGCAGGAGGGACTGGTGCACTTCACAAAATAGATGGCATCATGAGGAAGGAAAATTATGTGGATATATTGAAGCAACATCTCAAGACATCAGATGTTAAAGCTTGGTCACAGGCATACCTCCAACGTTGTGGCAAAATGGCTGAAGGACAACAATGTCAATGTATTGGAGTGGCCATCACAAAGCTCTGACTTCAATCCTATAGAAAATGTGTGGGCAGAACTGAAAAAGCGTGTGCAAGCAAGGAGGCCTACAAACCTGATTCAGTTACACCAGCTTTGTCAGGAGGAATGAGCCAAAATTCACCCAACATATTGTGGGAAGCTTGTGGAAGGCTACCCGAAACGTTTGACCCAAGTTAAACAATTTAAAGGCATTGCTACCAAATACAAATTGAGTGTATGTAAACTTCTGACCCACTGGGAATGTGATGAAAGAAATAAAAGCTGAAATAAATCATTCTCTCTACTATTATTCTGCCATTTCACATTCTTAAAATAAAGTGGTGATCCTAACTGACCTAAGACAGGGAATTTTTACTAGGATTAAATGTCTGGAATTGTGAATTTTAAATGTATTTGGCTAAGGTGTATGTATGTAAACTTCCGACTTCAACTGTATCCTTCAAACTCAACTCTGGACCTCAAAGCCAGTTCCACTGCATTTTTTTATTGGTCCCCTCTAATCAGCGACTGATTTAGACCTGGAACACCAGGTGTGTGCAAATAATTATTAGTTAGAACAGAAAACCAGCAGGCTCTCGTAGTGTACAAGAATTGCTCTATATCACGTGTCAAAGTCATTCCACTGAGGGCCAAATGTCTGCAGGTTTTTGCTCCATCCTTGTACTTGATTGAGGAATTAAGGTCCCAAATTAGTAAGTCCCCTCACCTGGTTGTCTAAAAACCTAAAACCAGCAGACACTCTGCCCTCATTGGAATGAGTTTGACACCCCTGCTCTACGTGGTTTTAAGAATGAACAAAGATTCAGGGTAAAGGACCAGACTTGAATGGAACACTTTAACTAGTTGCCTTGAACGAAGCTCCTTAGCAATTCAACAAGCAACAGCTGCTACTAATTGCCAATCAGCCTCCACGCCTGTTTGCATCACTTTAACTAGTTGCCTTGAATGTGGCTCCTCAACAAGCATCAGCTGTAACTCATGTCTAATCAGCTTCCACACCTGTCCTCACTCTCCTTAATCCCCACTGCCATCCTTCTTAAACCTGACATTCCTCCTCTTGGTCTACAGTACATGTTGCGCTGCATGAAACTGCGTGTTATGAACCTGGTCAAGGTTTTGCATCTTTTATATATAGTATCTCCAAGGATCTTCCGAGGATCTCCTGGAGGATTGCCATCCCCACAGCAACCTAACCGTTGCATGGCCTGACAGTGATGTTACCACAGCAACCTAACTACCACGGCCTGACGGTGATGTTACCACAGCAACCTAACTACCACGGCCTGACGGTGATGTTACAACAACAACCTAACTACCACGGCCTGACGGTGATGTCTACCTGAGACTCCGAGCCAAACTCTCCAGTCAACCCTCCGGATCCTTCATCTGCAGGCCTCTGCTTCATCCGTTCCATTCTCATTCCCTTCCTGAATCCTCATTATCACACCCACTCCGTTTCCTCAATAAATATTCTAAACGGGTCCTTTAACTAGTGAACAGTCATTTCCTCTTTCTCTAAATATCTGCCACCAGTCCTCAGCCTTATCATAAACTGTCAGCTGCTGTCTTCATTTCCCGCCATAATAGATGTCTGACACATATAATAGTCTGCCTATTGGGCTCATGTTTGGCATTGCTGCTTCCTGTCAATGTATTTGCTCAGTCTCATTGCTAATCAATGAGCCTTTACCCCCTACTGTTTACCACCTCTGTGTTCATAAGACGACCATAGCAGTTTAGCTACAAGAGAGACCAGGGCCCGTATCCACAGTGTCTCAGAGTAGGAGTGCTGATCTAGGATCAGTTTTGCCTTTTGGATCATAATGACTAATATACGGATATGGACACGTCCTATTCTGAGATGTTTTGTGGATACAGGTTTTTCTCCAGTTTTCTGTGGATGGAGGCATAATGGCCTCTTTCTAGACTGACACTGATCCTTACTCTAATTTCTACTACAAACATATAGAAAATACCCAAAACACTTTTGTACACGACTATGACGTTGCACGACATCACACTGCTATCAAAATGGCCATTTATACCATCAGGTTATCACAGACTGCTCATACAAGACTTCAAGCATATTGGCTTACTGACTTGTACTAAACCATCACGCCCTGTTTTCATAAAAAAGCTTTACAGACTGCCAAACAGCAGAGTTCTTAGGTCTAATCTCCTTCACACACCCACAAGCTGTCCATTACCACCCACTGGAGAGAAGATTGGAGACCCTGGAAAGAGCTCTCTACTGTGTGTGTGTGAGAGAGAGAGAGAAATAGAGAGAGAGAGAGAGGTGTATTATGGTATCTGGCTGTTTGTGCACACATGCCTGTGTTGATTATGGTGAAGCTCTTTCCCTCCTGATATCAAGTTACAGGGAATATGCATTACCATGGTTATGTTAAGAATAAACATCTCTCGATGGCCATTGTTCTGGTTTCTGAACTCTTATGAAGGTCAACTCTGTCAGATGACAGCATCACAATATCACAATAATATCACACACACACACACACACACACACACACATACACACACAGCAGTGTTACTTCACATAAAAATAATAATACAATCTCAAATTCATGTTTAGGGAGAGAACACAGTGAAGATCTGTCCCTCCTATACAACAGTCTTTATACTGTATGCCCTCATACAGTTAAAAATGAACGTTGGAACATCCAGAACACTGGATCAGAGAGCACCAATAGGAATGGGTCTTAATCATCTATCATTATTATATCAGTATTATACCCTACAACATAATGTACTCTAGAGTATTATCCATGATTGACGTTTGTTCATGGGAAGAATTTCCTTTATGGTTTTGTGTGTCTGCTGTCTTCTGTTAAAGGCTCCTTAATGCAACTGTGAGCGACTGAAAACATCAATTGTGTCTTTTATCAGAGTGAACAGCAAACCTTGCGGTTTCCATCGATGGAACAGAGAGAGAGACAGAGAGAGAGAGAGAGAGTGTGAGAGAGAGAGAGAGAGAGAGAGAGAGAGAGAGAGAGAGAGAGAGAGAGAGAGAGAGAGAGAGAGAGAGACTGACACGGCTGTGTGTGTGTGTGTCTGTTTAGAGTTTGTGTCTGTGTGTGTATGCATGCGTTCATGTGCCCCTGTGTGTGTGTTTCAGAATGGCAGGAAGGTTCAATAATCAAATCCCCAAATGTCCTCTGTTTGTCTGTGAGAGGATGAGAGATGATTGCGTTCAGTAATAATGTCCTCTGTTTGTCTGTGAGAGGATGAGAGATAATTGCATTCAGTAATAATGAGCTCTGGAAAATAGATTGTCTATCCAAATAGTTTTCGGGGAAATCTGTGTTAAGGGAATTTTGCATCCTGGTATACAATACACCCAGCCTAATACGATAATATCCATAGAAATAGACAGATCTATTCATTATTTCTATAGTACTATCATATACAGGTAACTGACAAAATAAAGGAAACACCAACATGAAGTGTCTTAAGGGCGTTGGGCCACCACGAGCCGCCAGAACAGCTTCAATGCACCTTTGCATACAGTTAAAGTCAGAGGTTTACATACACCTTAGCCAAATACATTTAAACTCAGTTTTTCACAATTCCTGACATTTAATCCTAGTAAATATTCTCTGTTTTAGGTCAGTTAGGATCACCACTTTATTTTAAAAATGTGAAATGTCAGAATAATAGTGGAGAGAATGATTTATTTCAGCTTTATTTCTTTCATCACATTCCCAGTGGGTCAGAAGTTTACATACACTCAATTAGTATTTGGTAGCATTGCCTTTAAATTGTTTAACTTGGGTCAAACATTTCGGGTAGCCTTCCACAAGCTTCCCACAATAAGTTGGGTGGATTTTGGCCCATTCCTCCTGACAGAGCTGGTGTAACTGGGTCAGGTTTGTAGGCCTCCTTGCTCGCACACACTTTTTCAGTTCTGCCCACACATTTTCTATAGGATTGAGGTCAGGGCTTTGTGATGGCCACTCCAATACCTTGACTTTGTTGTCCTTAATCCATTTTGCCACAACTTTGGAAGTATGCTTGGGGTCATTGTCCATTTGGAAGACCCATTTGCGACCAAGCTTCCTGACTAATGTCTTGAGATGTTGTTTCAATATATCCACATAATTTTCCTTCCTCATGATGCCATCTATTTTGTGAAGTGCAGTAGTCTCTCCTGCAGCAAAGCACCCCAACAACATGATGCTGCCACCCCTGTGCTTCACGGTTGGGATGGTGTTCTTCGGCTTGCAAGCATCCCCCTTTTTCCTCCAAACATAACGATGGTCATTATGGCCAGACAGTTCTATTTTTGTTTCATCAGACCAGAGGACATTTCTCCAAAAAGTACGATCTTTGTCCCCATGTGCAGTTGCAAACCGAAGTCTGGCTTTTTTATGGCGGTTTTGGAGCAGTGGCTTCTTCCTTGCTGAGCGGCCTTTCAGATTCTGTCGATATAGGACTTGTTTTACTGTGGATATAGATACTTTTGTACCTGTTTCCTCCAGCATTTTCACAAGGTCCTTTGCTGTTGTTCTGGGATTGATTTGCAATACGCACCAAAGTACGTTCATCTCTAGGAAACAGAACGCGTCTCCTTCCTGAGCGGTATGATGGCTGCGTGGTTCCATGGTTTTTAAACTTGCTTACTATTGTTTGTACAGATAAACTTGGTACCTTCAGGCGTTTGGAAATTGCTCCCAAGGAGGTCTTGGCTGATTTCTTTTTATTTTCCCATGATGTCGAGCAAAGGGGCACTGAGTTTGAAGGTAGGCCTTGAAATACATCCACAGGTACACCTCCAATTGACTCAAATTATGTCAATTAGCCTATCAGAAGCTTCTAAAGCCATGACATCATTTTGGAATTTTCCAAGCTGTTTAAAGGCACAGTCAACTTAGTGTATGTAAACTTCTGACCCACTAAAATTGTGATATAGTGAATTATAAGTGAAATACTCTGTCTGTAAACAATTGTTGGAAGATTTACTTGTCTCATGCACAAAGTAGATGTCCTAATGACTATAGTTTGTTAACATGAAATCTGTGGAGTAGTTGACAAATGTGTTTTAATGACTTCAACCTTATTGTATGTAAACTTCCAACTTCAACTGTAGATTCTACAAGTGTCTGGAACTCTACTGGAGGGATGTGACACCATTCTTCCATGAGAAATTCCATAATTTGGTATTTTGTTGATGGTTGTAGAAAACGCTGTCTCAGGAGCCACTCCAGAATCTCCCATAAGTGTTCAATTGGGTTGAGATCTGGTGACTGACACACACACACACACACACACACACACACACACACACACACACACACACACACACACACACACACACACACACACACACACACACACACACACACACACACACACACATACACACACACACACACATCCCTCATGGCAATAGATCAACAGACCTGAGTGCTCATTTGTCACCAACAGGGACCAACCAATCAAAATACAGGAATAAATGTCACCTTTTTCCCTTCCCTCTCAGACATATCAATTGAAGTTAGGAGGAGGTGCTGTAGAGCTGGAATCACATTTGACCTGACTGCCTCCCTGTTGATGTCATAATACCATATAGGGGAGGAGGGAAATGATGATGAATCCAACACACCCACGTATTATTACGACCCCCGGTGCACTTTCGGGAAAAAACATCTGCTTTTTCAAGTGGACCTACACAACCATCCAAACAATATCATCATGGCAGAATAGGGTGATATGATTATGGGCATTATGGGCATTTTCTCTGCCTGAAAATTAAGGAAGGTAGCCAAACATGATGTGCTCCTCTATGAGATAGGGATAAACTAACATTTATAACTAAGTCTAAACTAACATGTATAACTAGCTGTAGACTAACATTCATAGCTAGGGTAAGACTAACATTCATAGCTAGGGTAAGACTAATATTTATAACTAGGTCTAGACTAACATTCATAGCTAGGGTAAGACTAACATTCATAGCTAGGGTAAGACTAATATTTATAACTAGGTCTAGACTAACATTCATAGCTAGGGTAAGACTAACATTCATAGCTAGGGTAAGACTAACATTCATAGCTAGGGTAAGACTAACATTAATAGTTAGGTCTAGACTAACATTCATAGCTAGGGTAAGACTAACATTCATAGCTAGGGTAAGACTAACATTAATAGTTAGGTCTAGACTAACATTCATAGCTAGGTCTAGACTAACATTAATAGTTAGGTCTAGACTAACATTAATAGTTAGGTCTAGACTAACATTCATAGCTAGGTCTAGACTAACATTAATAGTTAGGTCTAGACTAACATTAATAGTTAGGTCTAGACTAACATTCATAGCTAGGGTAAGACTAACATTCATAGCTAGGGTAAGACTAATATTAATAGTTAGGTCTAGACTAACATTCATAGCTAGGGTAAGACTAACATTCATAGCTAGGGTAAGACTAACATTAATAGTTAGGTCTAGACTAACATTCATAGCTAGGTCTAGACTAACATTCATAGCTAGGGTAAGACTAACATTAATAGTTAGGTCTAGACTAACATTCATAGCTAGGGTAAGACTAACTATCATTTGATGTCTTCATTAGATATGAGCTCAGTAGTTAGAGAGAGAGAGAGCGAGAGAGAGAGTGTGTGTTTGTTTGTGAGTGTGTTCTGCCCATGACCAGTCTATCAGGTTCTAGTTTGATGAGCCAGCTAGCTTCACATCCTGGGTTTAATGATGCGTGAGGCTGCGATACGTGGAACTCTAAATTAATCGCTACTCTGCAACACGGAGACCTGCTCTCATAACTGCCTAACTACCAGTGGATGTGTGTGTGTCAGGCTGAACAGACTGAGAACTAACATTCTCCCTTTGATTACAACTGCTAGGCTATGTTCCTAATACAGTGCACTGAAATGACACCCTGTATTCCTTGGCCTCACAGTGAAGCACAGTGTCTGAAGCACTTTCAAGAACAATGATCAATCTCACATTGTCTGTGTTCTCTCCCTAGACATGAATTTGAGACATTATTATTTCATCAGAAGTAACACTGATGTGTGTGTGTGTGTGTGTGTGTGTGTGTGTGTGTGTGTGTGTGTGTGTGTGTGTGTGTGTGTGTGTGTGTGTGTGTGTGTGTGTGTGTGTGTGTGTGTGTGTGTGTGTGCGTGTGTGTGTGTGACCATGCATAATATTGTGATGCTGTCATCTGACAGAATTGACCTTCATAAAAGAGTTCAGAAACCAGAACAACAGCCATTGAGAGATGTTTATTCATACCCATTGTAACCCATGCTCCCAGTTGTAACTTGATATCATAGAAAATGGCTGTGTGTTTCAATAACAATGAAACAGAACACACAGAGGTGGCTCAGAAAGAGACAATTATTTCAACATCATATCAACATAACATCGTAAAATACTACATATATTATCATATTCCTGACCACGTTTATCCAATGTTGGCATTCAAACATTCACAAAACTGTAGAAAAACATTGGTTGAATGTTGGATGAACGTGGCTGGAATGGTTGAGCTTTTTTAAAGTCTGTATTCACAGGATCGTTTGTTTCCAAGCTGTGGTGTGGCCGACCTTTTGAAAAACAACATTTCAATGCTTTTACTGCACGTATTGCAATAGGTTTTAGTCTTTCCCCCAAAAGCCTTTTGCAACACAATACATGTAGATGTTTTGTCACAAGTAGGTACATTATTTGTTTAAAGCCACAGATCCGACAATGCACAATAACGATTTATTTTTAAAAAACATATAAACAACTAAAAGTCCCAAGTCCAATCATACAATTCTTCGGTTATCCCTGCATAGGATCTTTTTAAAAGACCTTCGGAAGTCATTGTTGAAGATTGTATAGATAATAGGGTTGGCTGAACTGTTACAGTAGCCAAACCAGAAGAAGAATTTAAACAGTGTGTCAGGTACGTAACACGAGTCACAGAGCGCCTTCAGAGTGTAGGTAAAGAAGAAGGGGAACCAGCAGATGACAAAAACCCCAATGACCACAGCCAAGACGAAGGTGAAACGTTTCTCCCTGTTCTGCCTTCCCTTCCATCGACTCCCCTTAGAGCTCTGTCTCGCCACCAGTTTGGGCAGTGCTGGGTGGTCCACTCCTGGTTTGATCTGGCTCAGTTTGGTTTTAGCCATGTGTTTCTTCTTCTTGATAGAACAGGGGTTGTTGACCTGGTGGTCAGAGGACGAGGAGTCCTCCATGTCCATGCCGTTTATCTCCCCTTCTTTCTCTTCCTCTCCTCTGTGTTCATCCCCCTCTCCGTCTCCTTGCTCTCCGTTGAGCTTCTTGTGACAAGCGTGTTGGTCACCTCTGACCCCCCCAGCCCCGTTCTCCTTCTTACCCGTCAACGGCGACACCGAGGCCGCAATTTTGGGTTTCCTGTCGCCCGGTGGCGCCCGCGTCCGTTTCTTAGCGATCTGATAGATCCGGATGTAAACGAGGATCATGATGACGCAGGGCACGAAGAATGAGCCGATGCTGGACGAGATCATGTACCACTTGTCTTCGTTGATCTTACACACCGGTCCCTCCTCTTTATCACTCTCCTTCTCCATGGTGATGAGGGGCGGGAACGAGATCACCGCGGCGATGACCCACACAATGACGATGATGCACTTGATCCTGCGCGGCGTCCGTTTCAGGTTGTACTGGATGGCCTGGGTGATTGACCAGTACCTGTCCAGACTAATGGCGCAAAGGTGGGCGATGGACGCCGTACAGAAGAGAACGTCCAGCGCGAGGTAGATCTCGCACCAGACTTTACCAAAGTACCAGTAGCCCATGAGTTCGTTGGCCAGGGAGAAGGGCATGACCAGGGTTGCAACCAAAATGTCCGCCGACGCCAACGAAACCAGGAAGAGGTTCTGAGGGGCCTTCAGGGCCCGGCTAGTAAACACAGCGATGACCACTAAGACGTTGCCGAAGACTGTCAATAGAATGAGTATCCCGACCAGGATCGTTAGGGGCAACGAGATCTGGAGGCTATAGGGAAGACCCCCAAGGATGGTCTCATTGGTCATGTTGCTCATGATGGTCGTGCTTGTAAGAGTCTCATTGGTCATGTGCGTCATGTTATCCCACCCCGCCATTGATTCTCCTTAGATCCTCAGGGATCCAATCATGTGAGGTCAGCAAATGTAGTCCGGGAAACCATGTAGTTTGCAGCTGGAAGACTGGAAAGGGAGTGTGTGGGACTCTTCAGTGGTATTTGTGTATTTATTTTTAGCTCCATTGCATGTTGGTCGACCAAGAACAGTTTAGTTGAATATGGCTGTCACTTCATCTGAAAAATAAGAGGCGCAGAGGTAAGAATTTTAAAAATGCACAAACTGGAGATGTCTTAACTGTCAACACAAATACAACATAACTCTCTAGTTATACTTTCCAAGAATATAGCAGGTACACTCTAAATACAACTCTTACCTCAAGCATTGAGCTGTGTCACTTAGGTCCTTTTGAGTGCCCGACAATAGAATGGACAGTGAGTAACTTCTTTATGCAGGTCAGTTACCCGGGAATCAGCTGGCTTCTTGCGCATCGCTTCTGTGTTCCATGGATGAGCGCGAGTCAGTTTTCACAGTCAGTTTTCCTCTCCACAGAATTATCCGCTCCGTATCTACGTCTGTCTAACTAGCGGAGAGCTAATAGAGCAGTAATCACGTTATCCTGTGGCTGCTGCTGCTGCTGCTGCCGTTGGTTCTGTGAGTGGAGACTATTGCACTACTATGATACTTCTGTCCGCTCCAAGCTCAGCACCGCCACGCCCTCTATTTATAACCCCAACCTCCCAGAACTGCGTTGCTATAGCATCATTCGGAGCCCACACCACGTGGAAATTAAACTGAGGCTTTTTTTTATTATTACTTGGCGCGCGCTAACTCCATTACATTCCATTCCATTCCATTCACGAGCCCAAGCCTTTTATGCACCATTTGTTTTCACACCAACCATTCTAAAACTGTTACAATGTTATAGAAAAAAATGTGACCTGTTGCCACAAAAAAAGTAGTGAAGAACAAACACCATTGTAAATACAACCTATATTTATGTTTATTTATTTTCCTTTAACTATTTGTACATTAGTACAACACTGTATATAGACACATGACATTTGAAATTATGTTATTATTTTATCATGTTTAATGTTTTATTGTTTATTTCAATTTTGTATTATTATCTATTTCACTTGCTTTGGCAATGTAAACATATGTCTCAAATGCCAATAAAGCCCCTTAAATTGAATTTGAAAAAACTAAAGGGGCTGGGGGTCATAGTCAATGGTAAGAGAATTATAGACTAGGCCTACTAAGCAGTAAACTATTGACCAGTCAACATTGGCTTTAGTCTAAGCTTAATAGTTAGCCTATGGGGTAAAATAACCAATGTCAGCTCATGTGATGCCTAATAGGCTCATTGATGGATAAATATTTATTAAGCATTTGCTAAGGCTCTTGCATAGAACATCACATGATTTAAATGGTCTTATACTTTCCTAAGTGTGCACATAACATGTAAAACATATGATTTGGACACTGCGTAAAAGTAGCCTATATACTAATCATGGGCCTTTTATGTATCTCCATTGTTTAGTGCTGCAATTTGTAACTTTTTGGGCGACCCCGAAATGTGAGTCATTCTCATTGAAAGCAAGTCTAAGAAGCGATCGATAGATCTGTTCTATGTGGCTATTTCTATGCTTCCTGTTCTTAAGTTTAGTTTGTGTGTCTTTTGTTTTCGGTACACCAGCTTCAAACAGCCGAAAAAACAATATTTGTAGTTACTGTAAATATATTTCATAGTGGCTTAGATGGTACAATTGCTTGTTTTGTCACATAAACTGAAATTAGGCTAACTATTAGAATTTTAGCAACCAGGAAATGGCAGAGCGATTTCTGCATATTGCACCTTAAAATATATTATTGAGACAGACCACATTGGATCAACTTGAAGAGAGATAACACAAAGGACGGCTATGCCAAATTTAGCCAGTCTTCCATTTTGGAACAGATGCTTTCAATAACATAGCTTTCTACCATTATAAAGCTTTTCTACCATACCATGTGTGGTTGGCAGAGGAATGGAGGAAGGTGTTGTTAGTGTGATATCATATGACATCGGACTTCTGTGTTTTGAGTAAACATCACTGCTAGTGAGCGCGAGGAAACAGTGACACCTGTCGTCTTCTGAAAAAGCTTCCGCGCCCTGGCTGTTATGTGACATTCAGGAGTGTAAAACCTACCGTTAAGTATCACATGATACCTAATAAAATCAAATGTATTTATAAAGCCCTTTTTACATCAGCCGATGTCACACAGTGCTATACAGAAACCCAGCCTAAAACCCCAAACAGCAAGAAATGCAGATGTAGAAGCACGGCGGCTAGGAAAAACTCCGTAGAAAGTCAAAAACCTAGGAAGAAACCTAGAGAGGAACCAGGCTCTGAGGGGTAGCCAGTCCTCTTCTGGCTGTGCCGGGTGGAGATTATAACATGGCCATTAAGGCCAGTTCTTTCTCCAAGACGTTCAAACGTTCATAGATGACCAGCAGGGTCAAATAATAATCATAGTGGTTGTAGAGGTTGCAACAGGTAAACACATCAGGAGTGAATGTCACTTGGCTTTTCATAGCCAGGCATTTAGATGCGGTAATATGTAACTTGTAATATGTCTAATGTAATGTAATGTAAACCTCAGTCAAAAACCTCAATCTGACTATAATTCAAATACATTTAGAAGTTGAAGGGTGAATAATTCAAATAAATGCAAAAGTTGAAGGGTGAAAGTAATTGATGTTGACTGGAGTCGATGTGAGGGAACATGTTTTCAATTATCCAGTAGGGGGCGCTCGTGTATTGGGACAGGCAGAGCCGTACATACGCCTCTCTGGGTACAGGTGCAATAGAATGGAAACCAGTGTCGAGAATGAGAAGTACAATTTCCAGTTTAGAAACCGAGTGGTATGCATGCAAGTATAAGTACAGAAGAATGAGTGGATGCGAGATTGAACCGTGGGGAGTTGAGTGTTAACACTCGACTACAGCTCTACACAGAGTTATTCTATGTGCCTGGTATTGCTCTTCGATTGCGGTTTAGACCTTTAATTGGTCAGTCCGAGGTAACCTCAGCCTGTATTGAAACAGCAAGACTCTACCAGCAACTATATTCAGCTTTGAATTTGTTATCGCTTTAGCAAATTGGACAATATAGCGGCTGCGCCCCACACACAAATTAAGCCTAATTGACTTTTATTCCAGGACTAGGCTTAATCTTTGTCCGGGAAACTGCGCCACAGTCCCTGATATAGTGGTCAGTTCAATTTTCTAATTTGAAAGAAAACATCCATACAACATAATTTCTAAATTCAAGACAGGTAAACAGTTTTCTTTATATTGAAGTAGTAACAAACTGAAAATTACAATTCATTGGATTCATGAAATTCATTAAAAGTACATTTATAGATTTTTTTTTCAGAGTTTAAATTCCACAATTTGACAAATAGTGGGAAAACCTCCAAAATATAAAATCAAAACCAAAGCATTGTGCAGGCATGACATGAGTAATATACAAACACCAGAAAATTATAGTTTGTACACTCAAATGACATCAAATTAAATGTTTTTCTAGGTACAAGAGAGACATTTGAGAAAGAACAGCCCAGGTCTGAACATGTTAAAAAAGGCACGACACTATGTTCGTCTCTTTTTGAAATGTGGGAAACACTTCAACCGTTTAACTGACTAACAGGATTAGAGTCGACTCCATTTTCAATTCAGTCAAGAAGAACAAAAATAAAAAATAAAATACAATTCCAATTTCACTCAATGCTCCTTTATGAAATTTCAGCAAAGATCAGGAATTAACCAAATTGAAATGCATCCCTGCTGACCAACATACTGTTCAAAAGGTCTCCAGCTGATACTGTTGTCTATAATAGACAGAGAGAGAGATATTGAATGCACTTCAGTACCAAAGATACACTGAACTAATGTTAACCTTGAGCAAAAGGGCCAGACAATGTAGCTAGGGCCGGATAATGTAGCTAGGGCCGGATAATGTAGCTAGGGCCGGATAATGTAGCTAGGGCCGGATAATGTAACTAGTCAGGTGCTTCTAGAATCTACGTAGCACAAAAATATTCTGGGCCCAGATGGTATAGCAACAATCCAAAGCCAATATACGTTTAGATTTTCATTTAGCTTCAGGCAACAAGTCTGGTCACCGTATGTATCTAGTGTTCCAGAGTAGGTGTGCTGCTGATCTAGGATCAGTTTTGCCCTTTAGATCATAATGAATAAGATTATATGGACAGGTGGGACCCTGGGCCAGTGTTCAAAAAGCATCTCACAGTAGGCATGCTGATCTAAGATCAGGTCCCCACCTGTCCATATAATCTTATTCATTCAGTGCCATTCTCTTCTGTATTATTGGGATTTTTAAATTGTGCCCCCTCTGTGCGTGTGCAAAGAATTGCTAAAAGGTCAAAGGTCATACTGTACAAGACTCTTGGCTTAAATGCTGTTTCATGTGTTTGGAAAATAAATAAAAATTATTTTACAGAGAATTAAGAAAAAAGCAACAAAGACAAAAATAGGAATTACTTGAGGACATAAGGCAGCTCTGTTCTCTCAATGTGACCGGCGACAACCATGTTCATTTTGCAGTACTTTTTGGTGAAAGTAACAAAAAAATAATAAAAGTTACAAGTCACTTTTTTTTCAATTTGTAAATGTTTATAGGTTTATTAGTTAAAAAGTTGTACATGCAGAACGTCACCAAACATTGCAGTTTTTCACTCTTTTTCAAACTTAGGGGTCTGAATAAATTTCTTTACAATGGGTCTGCTTTGATTAATAATTGTGTCATTTACAACCAAGCAAACAAATCCTTTTCTCATTTCATTTGCCAAGTAATACTTAGTAAAGGCTTGTGTCTTGTGAACAGTAGGATGTTAAGGTCAAATACATTTGTCATGTCAAAATGTCAGATTTTTTTTTTCTCCAATCCCTATCACCACAACTTTAAGCAACTCCTCAACTTGGACCATGTTGGCCACCGTAGTCAGCAATGCAGAGGTAGTCACGTCGGCATATACTGTAATCATATATTGGTATAGACAGAAGAAAGAACCTTCAAAAAAAATTACTTGGGAGTTCTACTTCTGGAACATAGTGGCGCAGTGGTCCTAGACACTGCATCTCAGTGCTAGAGGCGTCACTACAGACAACCTGGTTTGAATCCAGACTGTATCACAACCGTCCGTGATTGGGAGTCCCATAGGGCGGAGCACAATTGGCCCAGTGTTGTAAGAGTTTGGCCGGTGTAGGTCGTCATTGTAAATAAGAATTTGTTCTTAACTGCCTTGCCTAGTTAAATAAAAAAAAATCTCATTTCTGACCATTAAACAATCAACTCACTTGTTAGGGCCAGGAGTTATTCCTAACCCTGGTGTGACCTAAGAAGGGGGGGGGGGGGGGGGGGATCCTGGGCCATATACTGTAGTTATTATTGGCTATAACTAAGGTGAAGAGTTTTTCCTGGTCAGGTGACAGGTCACATAAAAGGTCAGGAAAAGCATTTGCCCCTATTTATATCAAACTGATTATCTGTCTTATATGATTAAAAATAGCCAAGTTACCGACGGTCCGACTGGGTGAAAGTTGAGGGAGAGGTGATGCTTGGTGCACGACTTAAGGCAGTCAAATGAATGTATATCTACAGAAAGACTTGGAACGTTCCAGATGGTAGGGCTAACTAAGCCTGGAAAAGCTAATCCTGGGAAGGTCTGTATGGTAGAGGGCAGGGTTCTCCAACCCTGTTCCTGGAGAGCTACCCTCCTGTAGGTTTTTGCTCCAACCCCAGTTGTAACTATACTGATTGAGCTTATCAACCAGCTAATTATTTGAATCAGGTGCGCTAGATTAGGGTTGGAGCAAAAACCTACAGGACAGTAGCGCTCGAGGAACAGGTTTGGAGAGCACTGGTACAGGGATTGTTTGGGTTAGCCTGGAATCCGAACTGAACTGTGTTGTTTCACTATTGATCACAAGCAAAGCGTTCCAGAATAATGAACACAGAATTCAGTTTGGAGAGTGCTTATATGAACTACCAATCAAATCATCAGGTCAGGTAGAAATATACATGTTGAGAGGAAGAAAGAACAGAAAAAGGAAAGATACCAACTACAGTCACGGACCATAGACACAAAGAAGGGTTAATAACAAAAAGGTGTTGAACAGTTAAGGCTGCTTGATAAAGAATATGTAGGTAAAGCATCGCTGGCTGCACAATGTTTCAGATACCGTGAAATGTAAAAAAAAAAAGAAAAAAAAAAGGAAATATTTTTGCAGATATTACGAACTGGGTCTTCTTTATACAACGAATCGCTGCCCCAACGTAGTTCTGACCAAGACAAAAAATCATGTCAAATAATTTTTCAACATGCTTGGTTTCCTATACAACATAGACAGGCAAGAAAAAGGGGTTGAGACTAGACATTTTTCTACAATTAAAAAAAAAGATGAAAGGAACAAAATGGCCATGATTATAACACACTTTCTATGACCTAAAATCAGACGATTGAAAAATAAACACCACCTAGTCGACTCCAAATCATTAGAATAATACCTCTTCACTGTCATCAAACTCAGATATAAGAGTCCAAAATATGACCACCCCAGAACAATTTTATATATATTTTTTCAAAAAGCATGTTAACTTACATTCCTTATTTTTGATAAATGCTTTTCTGAACAATAATGACGATTATGTTTCAGGTTCTCTACACATACGTCAGTTATCCACCCCTCACTTGCAAATGGCACAGATTAAAATGTACAAACATAAACAAAGACCCAACATTATATGGGATAACAGCGTTTCTCTCGCTGCATACCCTAATGCACATCTCACTTTTAAGTACTCACTGAAGGCATTTTCACATAATGATTCCATTTTGTTTATAGCTAAAAACGTAAATACACAACCAATCCCAAAAAGATGTACATTAATATTTTTATTTCTTCCGAAGCTTTAAAAAAAATATAAAACCAGGAATGCAATGCCTCTGTTGGTATTCTTTGAGCGTGAACAAGAAGAAAGCCCTTTTGATTTTTTTTTGTCTTTTCAAAAAAGTATTGTGTTGTATCTGCGTCGTTATAGGCTCAAATATGCACCTTAGTTTTTCCTTGTTGTATGTCAGTCCAAACAATTTGATCTGTTTGAAAACCACCAGACCTCATGTGACCCCAAACTCAGAAGGTCAAGGGTCAGAGGTCAATGAAGTTTCCCAGCCAGGCTACTGTACAAGTCTTCTGTATCGATGTTGTTTTTGTTAAGGATAGATCTCACTTTACACCCCCATCAATCGTTTACAGCATATTTTTCAAGCAGCAACAGGTTCTGCTGGTAGGAGTAGAAGCAGCAATACATTTTGTCCGGGTGTGTGCTCTGCCCAGGCCTCGTTTCTTTCTTAACAGTCCACACCACACATTGAAACTGTAATCGTAAACTGCTGCCAAAAAAAAAAAAAATAGACCCACACTCGATTAAAAATAAATACTAAAAGATGATTGAGTACAAAGCTTGGACGCAACACGTTCGTTTCCAAAACCAAAAAAGCTTTTGGTTTGATTTACCTTAGTTGGGATTTTAATGTACAGTCACGTGATATAATACTAACCCAATACACCTTGTCATAAAAAAAGTAGTAACAGAACATGATTAAAATTTTACAATGTGGATCTCAATGAATTGCAATAATTTGACATAAAACATTTTGCTTATAGTACATATGAGCAAGATATGGTGGACTTTAATACATCTTAAAACATATCAATAGACCCTTATTGGACATACACAGTTCAAGCTAATATTTTCCATTAAGATTGATAGGACGAAAGCCAAACATCTGAATTTGACGCTCCACATACTTACTAGTTTAGATTTACTTTGAGAATTTTACCTCATCCTTAATATTCATTCGACACTATTATAAAATGTACATGATAAACTGTTCAAAGAGAAAATACTTCTTCACTGTGAAGCAAAAATGCCCCAGTTCAACATAACCATGGAGATAAGGATATTGTCATTGTTAAAAGAGGATGATGCCAATGTCATTTTAGAAAGTGCATAAGAACAGCATCATTGCTGGGACAGTGTGGGACAAAAAAATTTAAATAAAGAAGCTGAGCAATACTTCCAACTTTCAGATCTCGTGAAGAAGCATATTAAAAAGCAGTCAAAGAAACTGGACGTAAAAGGACATCATTATGGGGTTTGATTCATGTTTTTGGCATACCTTAATGACCGTAACCATGGCAACGTTAGTCATTAGTTATATTGACACCTTTCCTTTCCTGATATGTTGGTCAATCGTTTCCACGTTGAATGACAGTAACGGAGCCCCAACACTGAAGATATAGCAAAAAAGTAAACATTACAATGACTCAATTGCACTCAAGGCAACAATCAGTATTTATAGAATATATCAAAATCACATGTCTTTTTACAGTTTTCAATACTTTTTACCCTAAAAAAAAAAGAAGCAAAACAAATATCTTAAACATGAGGGCAACATTACTGCCCATTTTGGAAAGCATTAAATATTTTGCATTTCTTTTATATATTACTAGCTTACTGTTTAAAGATAACTGCTTATTTTTTATTTATTTAAAACCTCCGAAAGCCATTGATTCAAATTTATACTGTATCTTTATCGCTTTCTTTTATAGAATCATTGTCATCCAACAATGATAGAACTAAAAGAACTGATAAACATTTTGTTTTTAAACAAATCATAATTCCAGAAAGAAAATTTGTTTAAAAAAAATTATACCTTTGTATAATATTCATGGACAATTGTGTTTAGAGTGTCAGAAAAACCAGTGGACCATCCTGGATATATAGGCACTGTTTTTTTTTTACGTATTAATGTGAAATTAAAAACATTAGACGTTTGTTCTTTAACATCAAACCTCACGATCACACAAATCTTTAGTCGAGTGGTAAAAAATATATATATATCAAAAAGAAAAAAAAACACATGACAAAATGAACATTGATAATGGCAGCAGCAGTAAAAATGTAAGTTTCAAATATTATTTTGTTTTTGCATACAATAGTTGTATCCTAAGCTCTCCTAATATACATATACCTAATTACTGTAAATATGTTGGCATTGGTAATATGGTTTATATGTTAAAAGAATCATAGCCACTTTAGCTCACTGTTACTCAATATACATGATCCGTTTTGGCAAAAAGTGGTAGAGATGTATATCAAAGGGGAATTCCACCACTTTTTAACCTCTTATTCATACCAGTCTCTTCATATGTATGAAAACAGATGATGTGTTGTATGTTGCTGGAGTTAATAAATATCATGTAAAAAAAGTGGTGAAATGGCCCATTAAGTTGTCTTCTTACATGATGATTCGGGAATAAAATATTGGGGAAGTTGCCCTTCTAAATGGCTATGATTCCTCAACAGAAATGCTGCAGCACAGTCTCGTTTGTTTTCCTCATATAGACAGATAGATAGATAATGTATGA
Source organism: Thymallus thymallus (assembly GCA_023634145.1). Taxonomy (NCBI): domain Eukaryota; kingdom Metazoa; phylum Chordata; class Actinopteri; order Salmoniformes; family Salmonidae; genus Thymallus; species Thymallus thymallus. The sequence goes on along the minus strand of CM042394.1, from coordinate 4,575,932 downwards.
ACCGGAAATGTTTCCCCCCTCCTCTCTTTCTGTACATTTACTTTCTTTGTTTTACAGTGTATGACACACGTAGTTGGACAGGTAAGGGATTGGGCGTCTCAGTAAATGGTTGTGGCCCATCTGATTACAGGCGTGGTCTGTTGTCAGATTATGGGCCTTGCGTGGGCCTTTAACACCATGGACCTGGTCTATCAGCCATCATATCAGCTCTTAGACCATGGCCTCCCTCCGGGCACTCAGACCACAATCGGCCCTATCAGACCATGGCGCGGTAGGGCCCCTGCATCTTTAGGAACTGGATAATGAAGGAGGGGCCCCCGGCGACGATCTGCGGGGGAAGGTGGCTGAGGGGACAATTCTCAATGCTCATGATGGACAGCTTGCTGCACAGGGCCAGCTCGAACGGGAGGCTGTGCAGGTTGGGGTTGTCGTTGAGGTACAGCTCCTCCAGGTTCTCCAGTGTACCTAGGATCCAAAGAAAGGAGGGAGGGAAGGGTGGAGAGGGGAGGGATGGAGGGAGATAGGAGGGGTACAGGATACAGAGGATACAGGAGTGTTATGTCCTGCCTGGTCACATACACGTGTTTAGCAGATGTTATTGCAGGTGTAGCGAAATGCTTGCGTTTCTAGCTCTGACAGTGCAGTAGTATCTAACAAGTAATATCTAACAATTTGACAACATATACCCAATACACACAAATCTAAGTAAGGAATGGAATTAAGAATATATACATATACGGACGAGCAATGTCAGAGTGGCGTGGACTAAGATACAGTAGAATAGAATACATAGGGCTGTAGATTGCTGGGGTTAAAATATGCTAATTAAATTCATTATCTGAAGTTACGTTTTTATGTAATATATAAATATATGCCATTTAGCAGACACTTTAATCCAAAGCGAATTAGTCACGCGTGCATGCATTTTAAGTATGGGTGTTCCCGGGAATCAAACCCACTGCCGTGGTGTTACAAGCGCCATAGTCTACCAACTGACCTACAAAGGACCATATGTAGTTCTCTCTCTTTTCTGTCAAGTGTAAGTATCCATTTGAAAGCTTCTCCAATAAGCTCCTTGTTTCTCAATGACATTTGGAGTTGGGGTGAGGATGGAAGGAATCAAGGAGATTCACTTCTAGTCTGAGTTGTATGTAGCCTGGGTACCGGTCTTTTTTTGTATGTTTGGCAAATGACAGAGTACAAGGAGTGGTCTTAGCAGAAACAGACCGGTACCCAGGCTGAATGGTATGAGGTAAAATGTATTTACCGATCTCCTCCGGCAGGTGCTGCAGCAGGTTCTCTCCCAGACCCAGGTGGGTCAGGTTGGTGAGGTGACCGATCCCACGTGGCAACGTGGTCAGTTGATTATTGGTCAACACTAGTTTCTGATAGGATACAAGCAAAAATGGGATGTCAATATCACACCATGGAAACCCTGATGTAGACAGCTTAGCTGTCAAAATGTTGGTGAATAAATTATTGTATCGGAGCTCCATCGTTCAAAACATCCTGGAGATATAAAAATAGGTTATTTAAAAGGGACAATGCAACCGTTCAATAACAAATTGTTTTTTTACCATTTTAAAATTGAAAACAAACAAAAATTGATTCTTAGCCAAGAGCAATTTCTCAATCAAGAATTTTGCTAGGAGTAGAATGGAAAATTGAAAACTAACTCTTATTGGCAGAGAGGTTTGGAACTCTTTCTTATTGGTCTATTAACTGATGTCACCAGGCAGGCCCAAACGCCAACCCACCAAAACAGGCTAAAATTTCAGGTGGTCTTTTCAAACAGCTCTTACACTAATTTAAAAAATTTCACAGCATTATTCCAACCTTATATAGTGTGTAAATACACCTGCTCGTCGAACATCTCATTCCAAAATCATGGGCATTAATACGGAGTTTGCGTAATAGTATCAAACCTGTAACTCTTTCAGGTAAGCGATTTCATTCGGGAGCGATTCCAACTTGTTCTCCTCCAAGTCAAGCTCCCGTAGTTTCCTCAGGTTGCCAATACCATGTGGCAACTTCTTGAGAAGATTGTTGGACAATATCAAGACCTGTGAACAAAACACCAGATGTTTCAGAACACTGAATGGAACATTAAAACACTGAAGCGAACTGTCACAACCTGTAGCTTGTGTTAGACTTAAAAATAACTAAATAGTTGATCACCTATGTTGAAATGGGAGAGTGATAATCATTTAGATTTTCGGGTCAGTTCGAATAAGAAAAATCTGAAAAGCAGTAAGTCCACATTTTCTCAGGAAAGGTCCCATCCAGGAATTCTATCTAGGCCTCACCTCAAGAGAAACGAGGCCGCAGATATCCTCTGGGATCTTTGTCAGCTGATTGGTGGCCAGGTTAAGCTCCACCATACTGGTCCACGTGCCAAAGTCTAGCGGCAGAGACGTCAACTGGTTGTCCTGAAAAACGACAACGACATTAACAACACACAACGGACAACGATTCCAGAACCAGAGCAGAAGGAAGACATTGTTCAATAAGGTTAAGTGGATAATGTCGTTCACTATGTCAGCTCTTTACCTAAGCACCATCACCAACCATTGTAAACCTTAAAGGGATAGTTTGGGATATTGGCAATAAAGCCCTTTATCTACTTCCCCAGAGTCAGATGAAATCCTGGATACCATTTTTTGTCTCTTGTGTGCGGTTAGAAGGAAGTTGCCAACTAGTGTTAGCGCAATTGCCAGCTGGTGTTGACTGTTCCTGTAGACTTCCAGTCATTCCGCTAACGCTAGTTAGCATTGGCTCACAAAACTACATCCAACTTCCTTCATACTGGACACAGATACATAAAACTATCCCTTTAACATCAGAAGAAAGAGCTGGGGCTATCGTCATGGTCCCCTGACTATAAGTCATCGAAAAAAGAGGGAGGGTGATGACAACACGTAACAATGTACGGCATCCTTACCTTCATGTTGAGTTTGCTGAGGACTTTGGCCCTGGAGAAGATTCCGAAGGGGATCTTGTTGATGCGGTTGTGCTCCATGTTGAGAGAGTAGATGGTGGAGAACTGGGAGGGCCCTCCCACTGGGTAGGACTGGAAACAGTTCCTCGCCAGGGTTAGACTGGTCAGATTCACCAGACTAGACAGGAGACCCTGGGATAGAGAGGAGGAGGAGGAGGTGGGAGATCGGTAGATAGATATGCCTATATCCCTAACAATTCCATTAAATTAAATAATCAATAAAAGCACCACTCACTTCTGGTAACACAGAGATGTTGTTGTTTTCGAGGTTGAGCTCTTCCAGTTCTCTGCACTTGGCTAGTGACCTGGGGATGGCTGACAACCGGTTATACCGCAGACCCAAGCGGTTTATGCTTGATAAGTTACCTGCAACGAGAAAAGGGTTAAATACATCAACGACAATCAACAAAGTCAGATATCATATTAAGCGTTTCAAATGTATGTAATGTATGTATTGGCTGGTGCAATCAAAGTTCCCCTCTTGGCGATCAATGAAGTGCTATCTTATCTTAAATACCAGCACTTGCAGTTCCTAAAAACTACATCTAGTCATCACAAATGTACAGTTAAGAATGTGCACTGTGCAGCTGTGTCGGTATTGGTATAGTCAGATTATTGCCCAAATTGCATTGAGAGAACATTGCTGACTGCTGAGGTCCCAGTCAGTCTCACCTATAGTTTCTGGTAGGTCCAGTAGCTCGTTGTGCTGTAGGTCGAGGTTGGTGATCTGTGTGCAGTTGCCGATCTCCTTGGGTAGGTGTTCCAGCTGGTTATGGGCTACGTCCAGGGTGATGAGGTTCGAGAGCTCCCCTGCAGAGAGGCAGGGCCAATACAACAGAGTCAACGCATGAACGTGACTAATCTGGACAAGAACCGCAATCAGAGTTATCAAAAGACTGGTTTGGCTTATAGCTTCAGCTTATTCCCAACACTGCAGCAATGTCTTCTGTAATGCCGGGTTTACACTACACGAGTTTCAAAATCCTAACATCGCCGAGCCTGTCACATTTAACGACCGTCTCTCCTGTTGCCAACGTAGTGATGCACACACTAAACGATGTGTCAAAAACTGCGGTCAGACTACAAGATTCTTCACTTGGTCGTGAGAATTCTCCATTCCACGCCGTCTCGCGAAAACAACGATGTGATTCGATTTTTTATGTAGCTACAACAAGCTGTGGCTCAAAGAAGCCTTAAACGGTTTCAGTCAGACATTCACGCTTGCCATACAGAGTTGAAATATCTAGCCAATACATTTTGAATTGAATAACATTGGTTGTGAATTTCAGAGCTGTAACGATTTTACACTTTGGTTTTGGATAAAGGCAAGTACAAAAGTATCCTAGTAGTGGTCATCGCTCCTGCTGGAGTCTACAAATTCTGGGTGATGTGATGAAACATCATCATCATCATCATCTCACTGGCATCTTCTCTGGCGAGCTCTCATTGGCTATTCCTGATCACCGTTCTCAAAATGTGTCATTGCACATCTCACACTACAAGAGCATTGCAGATTTCGTGCCGATAAAATCAAACGTTTGAAAATATTGGGATGTCATGGGCGGCTCAAAGACGGGATCGGTAGACCTCAGATTGCATCTGACCCCGCTCACATTACATGAGCGTTGGTGATGGCCGCGCGCCCCAAGTACGCAACAACATGTCTCTGATCTTAAAAACTTGTCTGGGACAGCTCAAATCAAGCCCAAAATAGTGTTGTGTACGCCCCCGGCTTAAGGTGGGCAAAAATGATAGATGCATTGTCATTAAGAACCCAATCTGCCAGCCTCGACTCCCTCAACAACAACACTCCTCTATTTCATCTGTTTGATCTTGTTCTCGTGGATGACTCTCTCTCTCTCCCTCCCTCCCTCTCTGTCTCTCTCTCCTCCCACACACCCATCGCACTCCTCCCCCCTCAAACCCCCCACCCTCCTCTTCCTCCCTCATTCACCTATCTCGGCGGGCAGCTGTTTGATCTTATTCTCCCGGATGCTGAGCATGGTCAACTTCTCCAGGTTCCTGATGTCCCTCTCCACCGCTGTGATCCGGTTGAACCGCAGGTAAAGCGTGGTCAGCGACGTCACCCGGTAAACCACCGCCGGTATCTCCCTCAGTTTGTTATGCCTCAGGTCCAGCATCCTCAACTTCTTCAGGGAGTCCAAGGACTCTGGTAGGCTGGTTAGAGAGTTCTCACTCAGGGCTAAGGTGACCAGGCCAGACAGGCAGCCCACCTCAGAGGGGAGGCTCTGGAGCTTGTTGCTGTACAGGTAGAGCTCAGCCAGCTGGGTGAGTTCCTTGATGGAGGTGGGTAACATGTGGATGGAACGCTTGGACAGGTCCAGACGCATGGAGTTCTCCTCACGGCACTTGTTGAGCTCTTTGATCACCTGGGAATGAGAAAGTTGTGTCCATGTTATGTCAGAGGACCCACGGTTAGTTTTTTTGCCCTAGAACTACACAGCTGATTTAAATAAAATCGACTCATCAACAAGCTTTGATTATTTGAATGAACTTTGTAGTGCTAGAGCAAAAAACTAAACTGTGCCCCCCTTGGGGTCCCCAAGACAGAGTTTGAGAAATGCTGTGTTGTGTGATTAATAATAATAAAAACAGGTTTTTACTGGATCAAAATTGGGCTTAGTTGGTGGGCATGGCCATGGTGTGGACGCCAACCCATTTCTACAAATTTTGCCATGTAGCGGAGATGAAAATGTGCAATTTTAAAGCTAAATTCCTGCAATTCTACACATTTTTCCATGTATCAGAGTGACTAAAACATTTCAACAAAATTAATAGAGGCCACATGCCATAAAACAAATACTCCTGAATGCATAATGTTTGGAATTTGTCATATTTTTTGTTCTCAAAGATGATCTTATTTAAAAGTACATTTGGTCAATGATCTTTTCTACATACTTTACATCTGTATCCGAATTTATTTTATTTTTAATTCGGGCTACCCATGTACAGTATAAAAATGATGGCACGCGCTGACTTTAAGCAGCGCGTGCCATCAGGCTGCTGAACAATGGGACATATGTAGGCCTAATACAGAAAGAATATGTATGCATTAACTATTAATGTTGTTCCGGTGTTTTCCATATTGCATGTAATATAGTGTATTATTTTTGTGTACATGTCTGCCAACTTCAAAATGAATTTCCATGTAAACGGACATTAAAGTATATTGTATCGTGCATTCATTTTCTTATGGTGGCCCCTGCAGGAATCAAACCCCTTGGAAGCCCCCCTGCTCTCCCAACTGCCACACAGGACCACAATCCGGAGCACAATCACAAATAATGAGTGTTATTAATATGTGTTTTGTAAAAAAAATATATTCACCCTCACCTCGGCGTTGCTGGACTTCTTACGCGCCCCTGGCGCCGGGTTGGGCCTCTTTATCGTGTTGTCCACGGAGAAGGCGACTGCGGGCGACGCGGAACCGGCATCCTTCTTTCCTTCTTTGGCGTCTTTCCCTTTGGCCTTGGGTTCCTTGCCGCCATCTTTGCCTCCTAAGCCAGCCAGGGCCGCCTTTGCCTCTTTTTCCCTTTCTTTTCCTCCCGTCGGACCTCCTTTCAGGTCCTTCTCTTTCCAGTCTTTGTCTTTGTTACCTAAAGTACTACTCATGGCGTCAACGTGGTTGTCGGTCCCCCTGTGGAGTCTCTCATGGGACCGCAACGCCCCCAACTGTCACTCTCCTTGGTTTGTTTGAATTTTTCCCTAAAACAAAGCGGTCAACCGACAAGTAGGCGTGGAGAGAGTAGGAGACGGCCTTTATAAACACACCCGTTGATACATACCTGTGTAGACCTACACATTTACAAGTATTTGACTTCACAAATAAATCCCTGTGATCCAAGCGGTTTCTTTGCTCTTTATCGTTTCTCACAACGCCATAGGGGAGTAAATCCTTTGAAGTTTTGACTTGACAGGAGTGGTGGTGGCAGCCATGGGCCACCTAGTTGTTTGAACTGTAGACGATTCCCCTCAGTCCGGTTTGAAGCCAGTTCAGACTAGAAAGGTCATTGACGTTCTCATCCTTTGGGCTTTTTGAATGCTGTTGAATAAAACATAGACAATGATGAGTCAAAAGGCTGTTCAACGTGATCGCATTTGAAATGACGAGTCTAAATCACATTTGATATCTTAGTGAATAGTGATGGAGGACAAAAATATTTTTAAAAAATTAACAAAATCGGGATGTTTGTAAACAAAGTAAATGTAAACAAACACCATTTAATTATTTTTATTTATTTAATATTTTATTTAACTAGTCGGTAAAGAACAAATTCTTATTTACAATGACGGCCTACCTAAAGATCAAATTAGGGTTAAGTACCTTGCTCAAGGTCACATGGACAGGTTTTCACCTTGTCGGCTCGGGTATTCGAACCAGCGACCTTTCGGTTAACGGCCCAACACTCTAACCGCTAGGCTACCTGCCACCCAACACATATTTTGGGGCGGCAGGTTGCTGGATCGAATCCCCGAGCTGACAAGGAAAAAATCTGTAGTTCTGCACCTGAACAAGGCAATTAACCCACTGTTCACCGGTAGGCCGTCATTGTAAAGAAGAATTTGTTCTTTACCGACTTGCCTAGTTAAATTAAAGATTAAATAAATAAAATAAAATAAAAAAGCCTCAAAACATGGTTAAAACTATAATGTTGATATCATGGATGGCTAATCATTGCCTACATAGCTCTGTCTATGAATTAGTGATTAAATGTCTCCAGATCCATCCCTCAGCTGTTTACCCAACCAGGTGACACTTTACTATTGTTTCTACTACTAACTTCCACTTTAAATGCAAACATTTTGATGACAGAATTTCCCCGACAGCCATTTCTGCATTAATACATCCATTTTTAAATCAAACAATACATTTGACTGTTTTTACCAATCGAACTACAAACCATAAAATGGTAATAATTTTATTTGAATGGTAAATCTCTTGATAAAACTGTAAATTAAGATGGCATAGGCCTGCTCACAACAGAGGTGAATGCATATTCAATAGGAGTGAGTGCATGAGCTTGTTCCGGCTGGTCAGTGGAGTCTATGGCTTTATTTAACTAGGCAAGTCAGTTAAGAACTAATTCTTATTTACAATGGCGGCCTACCCCGGCCAAACCCTCCCCTAACCTTGGTGACGCTGGGCCAATTTGTGCGCAGCTCTATGGGACTCCCGATCACGGCCGGTTGTGATACAGCCTGAAATCGAAACCAGGGTCTGCATTGATGCCTCTAGCACTGAGATGCAGTGCCTTAGACCGCTGCGCCACTTGGGAGCGCATGTAGGCACTGCTGTTAGTTTGAGAATATGAAATAGCATCTATTCAATGCAAATGGGTCCAACTTAACTTCATGATTTGTGATTAAGGATGCCTATGAAACTAGTATGTTTGTCATTTTCTGCGATCAGGATATATATATTTTTTTCAGCTGCGAGGACGCAACTCTAAACTCAATTGGCTAGTTCAGCCATCTCTCAAGAAATTAGCAGGTTGTAACTTGTATCCTACGGCTACGATTGGATAGTGAGGCTGTAACTCAGTTTCCTTTCACATCTCTCTCCATCGCTCATATCACTTGGTGCGGTTTACTGCTACTATGACAACTAGCGCTATGGGGATGACATTTGCTACTAAGCCATAATTGTACATAATATCTAACAAAGGACAGCGAGGATAGAGAAAAATGTCTTGTTGCTGAAAATGGTGCATGGGTAAAAATGATAACCAGCTCATTTTAGCTCGCTACGTTGGCTGTTAGCGCCTATCTGATATCTTAGCACCAGGTTTATCTAGCCAGCTAGCTAGCATAGTAGCTTATATAGCCATCTAGCTAACACTACAGATGAAAGGGTTAGTTATCGTAATCTTTGCTAACAGGTCACATATCTATCTGCTTAGCTAGCTTACATGCATATCCGGGGACGTCGACATGAGCCTTATTAGTAAATTAACTAAACTAATCTGTCAGTGTCAATTCATCAATTTCTTAATACTGCACCTTCCTGTTGGGAGAATGAGCCAGCTTGCTGCTTCTGCTAATTTTCCCAGCTAGACATTGAGCACGTAGGGCTAGGGCTATCGTATCACGGTATTTTTCACATTTCTGACAATGGTACAATGGTATTTGACTATATTTTATGTTTTTGAATAATAAAAGTTACATATTTGCTTTATGTGTAGTGCTTCGTGAACTGTTGGAATCATGGAAATTGAATGTTTATTCTAATTCTATATTTATAATATAAATAAGTGGGCACTTTGAATACAGTGTTGTTTGACATGACAACTAATGAAAATGCCAGGAAGGAGTTATTGTGACAGGGTAGGAACCAGTGTTTCCTAGGGGACACTATAATCTATAATCTTTGCCTAAATTAAAAGTTTTTGTTCCTGCTTCGCCTATTCATCTTTGATTTAGAAGATACTGTTGCTGATATAGGCCTACACCATCACTGGTATCAGGCTGTATTAGCTAGATACGTTTGCTCTGACTCAGTACATTTAATAGCTAGCAAGCTAACTAGAGATTAGCATTAGCGGGTAAAACTTGCTAAGAAAAGACAAACTAGCTGTTTGCAGATGTAAGAAGCAAACTAATAGTGTAATTATAGAATGCTTGAGGATATTGCAACATTTTTTTCCTTCATAGCTTGTTCAAATCAAATTTTATTTGTAACATGCACTGAATAAAGGTATAGACTACTGCGAAATGCTTACTTACGAGCCCTTTCCCAATAAAATAATATTAAATAAAAAAATTAAATAACAGGGAAACAGTAACAATAACGAGGCTATATACAAGGTGTACTGAGGTAATATGTACATGTAGGTAGGGGTAAAAGTCACTAGGCAATCAGGATAGATCATAAACAGAGTAGCAGCAGCGTATGTGAAGCGTGTGAAAGTGTGTGTGTGACAGTGTTTGGTGTCAATATGTGTAGTGAGTGTGTGTGTGACAGTGTTTGGTGTCAATATGTGTAGTGAGTGTGTGTGTGACAGTGTTTGGTGTCAATATGTGTAGTGAGTGTGTGTGTGACAGTGTTTGGTGTCAATATGTGTAGTGAGTGTGTGTGTGACAGTGTTTGGTGTCAATATGTGTAGTGAGTGTGTGTGTGACAGTGTTTGGTGTCAATATGTGTAGTGAGTGTGTGTGTGACAGTGTTTGGTGTCAATATGTGTAGTGAGTGTGTGTGTGACAGTGTTTGGTGTCAATATGTGTAGTGAGTGTGTGGGTGACAGTGTTTGGTGTCAATATGTGTAGTGAGTGTGTGGGTGACAGTGTTTGGTGTCAATATGTGTAGTGAGTGTGTGGGTGACAGTGTTTGGTGTAAATATGTGTAGTGAGTGTGTGGGTGACAGTGTTTGGTGTAAATATGTGTAGTGAGTGTGTGGGTGACAGTGTTTGGTGTCAATATGTGTAGTGAGTGTGTGGGTGACAGTGTTTGGTGTCAATATGTGTAGTGAGTGTGTGGGTGCATAGAGCCAGTGCGAGAATGTCTCTCCATCTTCTTTTTAAATAGGGAGCCAATTTGTTTTCAGCACTTATTTCCATGACTGATCAAAACTCGTTTTCTCACGGCTCTCTTGTCCCTCTGCAGTGGGTTGTTGAATTGCCACCTTTTCCTAGACCATGTTGCTATGTGCATAATAGCAAAGTTAACCAGCATATTGATGTTCAGAACAATGCGGTGGAGGCAGCCTTGGCGTAAGGAGACTAGAAAACAGCCCTTGCCTTTATTGTCTAAGAAAATTGAGAAGAGAGGAAACACCAACTTAAGGTACTAAGTTGTAAGGTATATAATCAATAGCCTAACTGTTAAATGTGCCTGGCTTTATACATCATCCATATACTGTACAAGTTAAAAGTTTGGACAACTACTCATTCCAGGGTTTTTCTTTATTTTTACTGTTTTCTACATTGTAGAATAATAGTAAAGACAACGAAACTATAAAATAACACATATGGAATGATGTAGTAACCCCCAAAAAATGCTAAATCAAAATAGCCACTCTTGATGACAGCTTTGCACCCTCTTAGCATTCTCTCAACCAGCTTCATGAGGTAGTCACCTGGAATGCATTTCAATTAACAGGTGTGATTTTTTATTTCTTAATGCGTTTGAGCCAATCAGTTGTGTTGTGACAAGGTAGGGTTTTGGGGCTCCCAAGTGGCGCAGTAGTCTAAGACACTGAATCTAAGTGCTATAGGCATCCCTACAGACAACCTGCTTTGAATCCACAACCGGCCGTGATTGGGAGTCCCATAGGGCGGCTCACAATTGGCCCAGTGTCAGAGTTTGGCCGGAATAGGCAGTCATTGTAAATAAGAATTTGTTCTTAACTGAAATAAAAAAATAAAATGAAGAGGGTTGGTTTACAGAAGACAGCCCTATTTGGCAAAAAGACCAAGTCCATATTATTGCAAGAACATCTCAAATAAGCAAAGACAAACGACAGTCCATCATTACTTTAAGGCATGAATGTCAGTCAATCCGGAAAATCTCAAGACATTTTAAAGTTTCTTCAAGTGCAGTCGCAAAAACCATCAAGCGCTATGATGAGACTGGCTCTCATGAGGACCGCCACAGGAAAGGAAGACCCAGAGTTACCTCTGCTGCAGAGGATAAGTTCATTAGAGTTACCAGCCTCAGAAATACCAGCCCAAATAAATGCTTCACAGAGACATCTCAACATCAACTGTTCAGAGGAAACTGAGTGAATCAGGCCTTTATGGACATCATTTAAGTGTTGTTTACATTGATCCGAACGGTCAGAAAAAATATATTGTAATCTAACAGCACCTGTTCGGCACACATAATATGCATGCAGCGCTTTCGCCTTTCTTTTTCATGATCTCCAGTATTTTCCACAACTAGTCAAATTTCTTCCACACATCTGACTTGCCCTTTACCTCCTGAGCAACCAGTAAACATTCCCCCCATTTTTGAATTTGTCACGTACTCTACATCTATTTTGCTGTCACGTGTTACAGTGTTCGGAGTTTGTTATAACCAATTTATTGATGTGATATGCTATAGGTCAGGCCCCTACTGATCACGTGCATGCGATGCATACATGTCATGTAAAAACAGCAAGGGTTGAAGGAATGTTTATCATAAACAAATTAACAATTTCACTAATAGAACTTTTCAGTCAGAAATGGATGTAATTCTGTTGCAGCTTTGGCAACATGGACAGCGCGTTAAACACTGTTGATGATCTGGGGTGGTCGTTGTAGCATGAAGGAGAGAGAGACAACGGGTGCTATTCATACAGTCACTAGCTGCCTTTTTTCTTTTTTTTTTTTCACAGTCTGAGCCCAGCACAATCAAATCAATTGCGGTCGGACTCACTCTAGTCATTTGTCTTCCTTATTTCAACACAGTGTGCTTAAAGCATCAGACAAGCTCAGTGCATATATTTGATTAAAGCACATAGGATGTGTCTATAAAATACACGTTTAAAAATTTCGACCAAATATATGATCAAAATATTTTTATATTTGAAGTTTTTCTTTTGCCAGGGACAGTCCTAATCGAAATACAGATCATATGGGCACCTAGGTATCGTGATAATATCGTATCGTGAGGTCCCTGGCAATTCCCAGCCCTATTAGTGAATAAGATAGGCCATAGGCAACTTCAACAGGTTGAGTGAGATGACATTGTAAGCCAATGAATGTAGTACAATAGCTGCTTGTGATGTTGCGCAAACCTGTTAAGTATATTGGCCTGACTAGGGCTGTTGCGGTGACCGTATTACCGCCACACCAGCGGTCGAATCATGAAGGCAGTCAAATTACACATGAACATTTAATCACGGTAATTGGGCTTCTCCAAGCTCTGATGTTGTTGATGGTCATTAGAAGCCTACCTAACTTGCTAACTGCCTGGTACTCAGCACTCTATTGTCCCTCTAAATCACTGAGATCAATGCAAATGTATTTGAAAATCTAATCAAACACTTCATGAGAGCCCATGACCTCATGTCGCACAACATTTCTATAGGCAATGCAACTGCGCAAGAAAACAGAGAGATGGCCTCTCAGGAGGATCCCATCAGCTTTCTATAGGTAGTTATTTCTCAACCTTCCTATTATTAAGCACATTGCTTATCTTTACAATAGGAATATAGCCTACATGTCTGGCATGAAAATGAACCACGGGAAAAGTGTCCTCCATTCGCTATTTAAGTGAATAAATTACATGTATTTTTTCCCCGTTGCGAGACAGGTGCATGATAATGGTCCATTCTAAATCAAAACAAATTTATATATAAACACATTATTTACTATATGTAAAGACAAGATTAAAATCAAGAATAGTCTTATGGTTGACAATATTAGCCTATCACTTATGAATTATATATTATTTGGGGAAGATAATTTTCACCATAAAAATGCACCTTTTTAATAAAAGCATTATATTAATAATTGCATGAGGTCACTTTTGATAGTGGTGTTTTCCCGCTAATGGAACATTTGCACCTATAGCCATGTGCGCATTGCTGTGCTTATAATGTGAAGAAATAGCCTAATAGTTTATCAACATTTTAAGCTAAATGTTCTGATCCGTTGCGTTAGCCACAGGGCTTAAAAAGGTTTTTGATGATAGTGGTTGTATTCATTTAGGATCTATCGCATCCCACAGGTGTCCCAAACTATGTTTGGAATATTTATTTATCGCACAGAATAGGTCAACTTTTGTACTATGGGGGACAGTAGATTGACATAGGCTAGTGCTTTTGCTGTTCTTTAGGCCTACTCATCTTGTTGGCTGATGAAAGGTAAAGGTGTACCAATATCTTCAATATGCACCTAGGAATTGGATAAGGACGCGCAGTTGAGTCCCCGGTGTGTCCGTCTTTACTTGTAGCCTGTGAGAAAGACCCGATCACGTGATGGAGAGACATGCGAGTGAGGTGCTTCGGAGCGTGCAGCACTCAGCGAGATAGGCACAACGGCCACTTGCCGCAAAAGGCATGGATTTATTTTAGGGTGAATTACAGCCACACAAAGGTGATGCCGCCGTAAAATTTGAGGCATTATTAAGTGTTTGTCAGATTGTGAATGAGAGACTGATGAAGTGTGTACAGCCTGAGCAAAAAACAAAGCAGAGGTCATGTCTTTCAAGCGACTTTTTTCAAATCATCATTAGAGTCGCATCATGCAGCCTTACAATGTATTAACAATAAAAACATATAGCCCAGCGTTTGCAGAAGAACTAAAGTTACATTAATAACTAAACTAAGCATACAGGAGTACCCATTTCTTTATTAACCACTCAACACAGAATAGCCGCATGTGTGCACTCCCTCAAATTGTTTGGAGAAAATATTATTTATATTTTATTCAATTGTATTCTTCATACTATAAAATAAGCAAATATTGTCTGCTAAATGAACTAGTGTAGCCCACAGCCATTTGGCATAGCCAGATCAGGACCTAAAAAAAGAAACTCAGAGTATGCCATTCTGTTCTTCTGAAATAGACGACATTTTCTTCATATCAAGGCTATATTACATGGACTTTTTAAAATGTAGAAGTTCCAAAGGTCTGCATCAGTGGCTTGTAGGATGTGTGTGGAAACCAGGAAATGCTTAACGTGTTTATATTAATTAACAGGCAATTTTCGTGAGAACGACAGTTATTTGCTTGACAATCACCGGCTGATGAAATTTCATGACCGACACAGCCCTAGGCCTGACTTAACCTAAAAGTCATAAAAGATAAATTGACAGCAAGTGTCAAGAGCTTCAACATCAAAATTGTTGATATGAAACCAAGGTCTTGGTTCCCGTCTTTGTTCCGTCCATAGAAATAGATTATCTAGAAAGGGTTTGGAACCTCTAACACTCATTCTAGTTCTGTAGTTCCATCTCAGAGGCTGTAGTACAGTAGTAGTATAATGTATTTGTGTGTAGTAATAGGCTACAATATGAAGCCTAATAAAGTCATTGTCTGTTATGCTCTAGGTGTGTGTCTGCTGTGTAGAAAAAAAAAGCAGGCATGGCTAAAGATCAGAGCTAAGGGAAAGGTTAGCACTGCTGCTGAGAGTAGGTGTATGTGTGTGTCTAATCTTAGGGAGGGAGCGGTCTTCAAAGCACAAGACTCATAAAACCTTTAGGGGTAAAATAAAAAAGGGGTCCTGTTGATCCCCTTAATGACAGAGACAATTATATCAAATAATTTCTGTAAATTGTTTTATTAGCAAAAAAATGACCAAACAAGAATTGGTCTGAGTGGGGAAGGGAAACTAGAAACTAGCTGTTATTGACAGAAGGTTTGTAACTCTTTTTGTTATTTATCTATTAACACATTATCCCCTGGTGATGTCATCAGGCAAGCCAAAACTCCATCAATGTAAAACCTACTGATTAGAAGGTTCTGTGTAGATTGTATTTTCAAACAGCAACTAACAGGAAATAACAACGATCAAATGTGTTCACACTATGTTAGTTTCATCAGCTGTTGTACAATATTATACAAAACACAGGAAAAACTGAATGTTGACTGCACTGGGCCTTTAATATTGCTCTGTAGGTACATTTTGTGCTGCTCTTCTCAGTAACAGTTATGTTTACTCAACAGCAAAGTATCTAGCAGCACTGACCTCACTGACTTAGGATAACTGAACTCTATATTAGGCTAATAATAAAATAGATGGTGAATATTAAAAACACATGAATAACAATGTGACAGACTGTATACTGGGAACTAGGCCTACAGCAAAGCATCAATCATTGAATGACCTCTGACTCAACCCAGAACTATTATAATTAAAATGAGAGAAAGGGGATGGATGTTTAATATCAAAATACATTACTGTATAAAATAGTTGGGTTGTATTAAAACAGGCAGCTTCTTTGTGTTCTGTTTTGGGAATGGTCCCTCAAATAGGGTTATCACTAGTTGCCACAAAGTCATAAACACAGCCATTTAAAAAAAAAACTATTCTTAAAATGTGATTTTAAACCTAACCTTAATTTCAGGTTAGCAGTGTGGTTAAGACCAAAAACCAAATTTTTGTTTTTATGTATTTTCACTAGTGGAACCACTAAAATAGGGTATTAAGTAGGTTATCACATCAATCATGTCTTGGATAAAAGAAACTATGAAACACAGCACTGGGGTCTGGGGTATATGCCTGGCGACTCATACTGAATTTAACTTTGCTGTTCTACCTATCCTTATATACATTCAGTCTGAGCTCAAGTCCTTTCCGCTGACGTCAAAGTGAGGGGCGTCGTACAAAAGAAATGTAAGTGGGCGTGGCATTTGGCCAGAGCGATGTGGCATTTGGCCAGAGCGACGTGGATTGGTCGCCAGGCAGTCTGGGGTGCATCAAGTGTCAAAATCCCAACTATAAACATGGAAACAGCAAGCAGAGGACTAACCTACTGGCCCTCACCTAAACAAGCAGTATGTGTGATGTCATTGTTTGTTTATTCTTTAAATTCCTCTTCAAAATCATACATGTACACTAAGGTTTGAAACAAACATGAGAGCACTCTCTGTCTCTTTCAAACTCCAAAAAAATTACTTGTGGGCAAATTCATGCTGTAGAAAAAGGACATAAGGTCAAGGGTCATGCAGCACAGCAACTTTCCTGATATTTTTCATCACAGACTGACACTATAAGCGTATCATTCCAGATTCCACTCCATGGAAAGGAACCAAGTTTGGGATAAATGACAGGCAGTGCAACAGATGATATACAGAAAATGACAAGGCTGGACACCATTTTCCTCTGATCATTATGAGGATCCAGCAGCACGCCCATATTTTGGTAATAAATATTTTGCTGTGAGCATGGGTGAGTGAGTCCATCAACATACCTGTTTTTTCAGTGCACCACACAAGACAGGCTAATGAAAGATAGTTCTGGAACAAAACCTATGCCCAACTCCAACTGTCAATGTTTAAATCCCTACAGTTTTCATGCCAAATCACAAACTAATCAGTCATCATTGATTTCCTCTACCATCATAATCATCACTGTAGCTTTCCTCAATTCATGTGCCAATTGTTAAGCCTTGACTGGTATGATGTAGCCTATAGCCACAGTCAGTGGACATATTGGGCAAAGCAAGCAGTCACTATTACCAATCCTGCCAAGTCTTCCCATGTTGTTGCGTCATGTTTGCTAAAGACTGGCCAATTTTCTTCATCTCTGCCCTCTCCTTTTGAGGATTGCATAAGTATACGCATCCATCATCATAGGAATAATGTTGGAATAACATATAGGCTTTGATACAATCACCACAATTGAGCAAATACACTTGTCCACCCATGAATGAATGAATGACATACATAGTTTATTTCGGCTCTTTCCCTTGCATATCTTTTTTCATTTACAAAGCATTTAGCTAACTAGGTAACTAGGTAGGCTTAACAACTATTTCACTGACTATCAAAATTATTACAACCAATAGGCCTCTAATACAACGCAGTTCCTGTAATGTTTCTCTACATTTCACGGTGATGGTAAGACACACTGGTGAGGTGGCGGGCAGCTACTAGCTACATAACCAGCCCACAGCACAAGCAGGATGTAACCGTGCCAATGACAAATACGTGGAAAGAGATTATTGATAAAACCGGTGCCACAGTTCGTGGAAGTCAAGTTACAGTCCAAGATCACGATTGATTTGCGTAAGAACGAGACTCAAGACAACCTGTGTGAGATACAGCAGCAAACGGAGTGCTGGTCCTGCTGTTCTTGTCAAAGCCACATAGTTTGCTAGCTAACTAGCCAGCCTACGAACTGGCTAACAAACAAGCTAGTTAGTTATTGATTATACGGTAAAAGTAGCCCCAAATAGTTCGCTATTCTTCATTTAGTGTTGCCCTTGTCGTGATAACATAACCTGTAAGCAAGCTAGTTAAATAATTTAAACTGGTAATGAAATCAAAAGACGAAAACGTCAACACAGCAAGCCAACGTCAGAAGACAAGTTAGGATGTTTTTGCAAACATTCAGTCAAATCAAGGTGCAAACAACTATGACACGTCATATCTATGTAACATTATTGAAGAGGAAACAAATATCTTTCTTAGTAGGTAGAAGGCCTTCCCGGGCGTTGTGGCTGTGCGGTTCCCAGAGGCCCCGCCAAAGCAGCTGTCAGACCTGGAACACCATCCCGACAACAGAGCGCTTTTCACGGGGAAACAAGCTGCAGTGAAGCACGCAACCCTGTAGCTACCGTCTTCAACTGCACTGACACCCGAATAAAGAACGACTATTATGTTAAAATCGTTATTTTGTTTACAGATTGACACTTGGGCATTCGAGGCCGTCTTCTAGTCTTAACATTTTCGCGGCGCCCCTTTCTCTCTCTCGTAGTGAAATGAGGGGAAAAAAAGAAAACACATTCTCAAAACAGCGGCCATTCCGAACGAAGCTTGAACAAAAGAGTGCGTCCTCAACCTACGGAAAGCTAGTGCTGCGTCGTCAACCAAGCTGAGAGGGCGATAAAGGGGACATTTAAGAAACCTACTATGAAAACATACGTTTTAATTAAGGGTATATTGAGAGGTATGACATAATATAAGTGTTTTACCTTCAGAGGTGTGACTCGGCCATCCCTGCTTCCTCCTCTTTCCTACCGCTGCTGTTACTCGGGTCTCCTCCCCACCATCACATTGCGTCACACGCGCGCATTACCAATGTATCGCGAGACTTTCTGGAACTGAAAAAAGGTGTTTGGGTTTGTGAACTATTTTAATTAGCTACCTGACATATTTATTGTCATCATAAAAGTGTAAAAGTCAGAAAACCCCGGAATATTACAATACCACCTCCAGTATACATACATCCACTTCAAGCCGTTTCCTGTGAGTGAACATGCATGCTTGAAGCAAGCATATATTGCTAGTAGGCTTAGTACAAATTCGTGAATATTCTTATTCAAACAGTTAGTTAGAAAAATGACGCACATCCAAAAAGGTTGGATTAGGTCTGATCTATGAGCATCTCTTCTCATGCTCACACGGCACACCTTTTATATCACACGCATTGAAAAGTACTGCTTTTATTTGTCTTATTAGTTCATTGTATAGTCAGTGAGTTCACTTTTCAACCATGCCACAAATCGTTTTGAAATCGGAGCATCTGTGCCTGCAATCTAGCATCACGAGCGGAACCTCTATCAGTGTCTTGACTGGCTACAGCACTGTAAACCGCGGCACATTGAAGCATATGATTGGTCTAGTTATGTAATGGATCAAGGGGATTGGATGCATGTTTGGAAAAAACGCCCCTGAAGATTAGAGTGGAGCTGAATAGAGAGAGAACGTTCTCGGCTGAGTTGATAAAACTATAAAAAGAGCTGCACGTTATCGCTGTTTAACGTCGTCAACAAAATGAGATTGCTGTTACTCGCGTCCCAGATCAGCCTTTAGACAGCATGTACTTACATCGATTTAATCCACGTTTGCATTAGTCCGCTCGTTTGGGGGCTTGGCAGCAGACATGCCCACACAGACCCACACAGTTTTAGCAGGGAAGTTTGGTAGTGTGACCTGATTTGTAACTATAACAAATAATTTTGTCAAACAGATTGTGAACCCAATAGTGTACGTTTGATTCAAGAGATGGGATAATAAATATAACAATTATTTGGTTTGGGTGTAGGGGAAGATTTATGTAGTCTTCAGGAGATTGTATTATCTATTTACTTTATTCAGTCTGATCAGTGGAACAATTATCATTCTTAACAATAGGCTAAAATACAGGGTAATTGGTGTGGTTGTCAGCAACAACACTACTGTTATTCCCCACACTTATTTATTATTCCACTTAATCACATATTTGAAATCTGATATGCTGACTTGTGTCTTTGAAAATTAATTATATGAGGCTATGTATTTTTTTCTGCCAATCATACAAATAAGCATTGGATATTAAATGCTCCAGGAATCAAATATAATTTTAGACATTTTAGAATTGTGTGCATGCTAGGCTGAGATGGTAGGGGGACTCATAACTCATAAACACATCATATCAAATTCATTTATGCTTACTAGTTGAAGATCCTTGGCATCATCTTACTCTACATAGACAACATTTTTGTCATAAACCACCTGAATATTGATATTCATTCGATTTTTCTTCAAGGTTGGGTGATTTTGAGAGATTAATTGTTATGACAAGAACATTTTCAAACACCTAGCACTTGGAAAATATACAGGGACAGGGGTGGCCAACCCTCTTGGAGAGCAAACAGGATTTTCTACCAGCACGATTTTAAAGAGATAGTTTACCCAAATGACAAAATACAAATGTTTGTGTCCTTACCTTGAATCTATTATTTTGTTACCCACTGCCATGAACCATTAATATTACAATTTCCTTGGTGTACTGGTACGTGTCCTTGGCGCATGTCTCAAACAACTTTCCACCTGAGAACAAGGATCAATCCCTACTTCCAACCTTCCCACTGTTTCTAGCATTTGCCTGTCTCCCTATCAAATTAAATTATTGTCTGAATAAAATGTCAAACTACTTAAAAAATATGTTTACAAAAATATTAGCATACTTTACATTTCTAAGTAACAAAGTTGTTGAATTTTGAGTGTTCATTTAATGTTCAAAGCTTCCTGAGGTTTTTATTTTTTTATTTTCCAACCTGGTCATAGGCCTAAGCCATGTCAAAATAGGTAGAATTCCAGAAAATTTGCTTTAAAACTGTAACATTTTCCTTTTTGAGGGCCCCCAGTTCCCCATCTAGGGGTTGTGCAAGGAGGCAATGCAAATCTCACTCCAAGCTTTCTTCAAAAGTTGGCAGCCCTGCACTGCCTACCTCTACATGTTACATATCTTCTCACTCCTTATATTCTCTCTAGGCTAGATATGTTTAAGTTAAATTATGTAAAGAAAATACGTGACATCTCTTTATCACATTAATATGATGTGTAGTCTTTTGAGATGTTATGAACTCAATATAAACTTCCAACTGCTCCCACCAGATGGCTGCACTGCGAAGCACTGTTTCTAAACCGGGTGTAAAACCGTAGAAGAAGAAAACGCCAGCTGACAATCCCGGAAGTGGACATCAATTGGTTTGTTTGGCTTGGCAACTTGAACCAGTAAATTGAGGTATCGTTATGGTTATAAATCAATTTCATGACGTTTTCGTGTAAATAACATCACGCACCTATGTGAGATTGATGGATAAATATGTTTTTAATCATCAGTGACATAAATCGTGTGTATATGAACGGCTGTTCGTGTGATGCAAAGTTAGCTTGTAGTTACCTAACTAAGCTCATTAGCTAGCCATCTTATCGTGCCTTAATCTTTTGACAGATGCCAACTGTAATTATTCATGCTTTTATTTCAGCTGGACCTAACAAGACATAATGCCTGAAGTCAAATCGATGTTCAGAGAAGTGTTGCCCAAACAAGGTTGAGTAACGACCATTATCAATAAAGAATATGTGGTATAAATGAGCAATTTCGTCTATCATGCAACTCAATACAGCCATCCGTTCACTACACTGCTGCGGTAACGTTAGATGCTGTAAAATACTGTAAACAAGTTCCTTTCAGTAGAAGGAATACTTCGTGTGCCAACTACCAACCGATATTATGTTCCTTCAGGGTTTTACTCCTACAGGAAATACCTCTGCCATCTACTGTTGAAACCGGTCACTGACCCCAGAAGATACACTTACACATATCCCACTAGCTTTTTTTCTCTTTGCCTCAACTTAACTACAGTATGTTCAGTGGAAAATTGCACAGTACTACACAATATAATACACCATGTTGATATAGTGTGATGAATTATGCAGATTTTATTTAACTAGGTAGTTAAGAACAAATTCTTATTTACAATGACAGCCTTTTTCAAGGACACAGACAGGTTTTTACCTTGTCGGCTCGGGTATTCGAACCAGCAACCTTTCAGTTACTGGCCCAACACTAACCGATAGGCTACCTGCCGCCCTAAAACCGGTTATTGATCATAGTAATGAGTCTATTCTATAAAGACAGTTGGTTAATTCCTAGGCTGTGGCACACAGGAAACCTGGGTTTGTGTTTGTGTGATCATTTCTTTATACATTGTGATAGAAGACAAGCCTGTAACTTCCCACTGTTTGTTTTGATACCATCCACAGGGCAGTTGTCCATGGAGGACGTCCCCACCATGGTGCTGTGTAAGCCCAAGCTGCTGCCTCTGAAATCAGTCACCCTGGAGAAACTGGAGAAGATGCAACTGGAGGCCCAGGAGGCCATCAAGCAACAGGATCTGGCACTGAAAGAGAAGCAGGAGCCACAGTAGACACGCAATGGCAGCTCAAGGAGAAGTAGGGTCAGTAGACACAAAATGGACGATAGCCGGAGTAGTTTTATTATTGAGCAACAGGAACTGAGACTGAATGAGCAGCAGGAGCCACAGTACACACGATAGAGGACTGTAACTACACCAGGAGACACAAAATGGATGATAGTCAGAAGTTTCAAGATGGATACGATGGAGGGCAGAGGTTCACTCTAGTCACAACCTAATATTGCAACATATCACTGTTGGCATCACTCTCATAATGGATTACTTTGATTGCTGAGAATGTATACTAGCCTTGTAAATATTGTAAGTGTTATTTCTGAGAGGAAAGTTGAGTTTGAGTCTAGGTAAATGTAACATTTGTCTTGATGCTAGTTGTGAACTTGTGAATAAGTTCTTCAAATAAAAACACTTCCTAATAGATTTATTTCCCCTTTATGACGGTACTAGATTTAGATCACACCATGATTCTCAAGTCATCTTTCATCCACCCAAATACATTGACAATAGCATACATTTTGTATAACAATTTATTGAACTTCAGACAAACAGGGAACAATTAGACTACGTACATTATTTCACAAGTGTTCCCCAAATATAAAAATAAACATTCTGAACACCATTTTGTTGTGAAATGATCAACCAGATCCCAATCTCTTAGCTTTAAACTTTTATTTGTATTAATTGCCTTGAGTAATGACATCTTTGAGTAATTTTAAATGGGAGAGAACTCAAGCACAGCATAGAAAGACTAGCCAGGTACCCAGATCTGTTTGTGCCATCTTGCCCAAATTCCTACGGTAGAAGTTGTGTAAAACAGCACAAACGGATCTTGAAACCCGGCTAGAAACAGACAGCAGCTGGTGAGGGAAGGTATTGCTTTGAACCAACGATCTGCCCCCCCCCATTATAAAGCTTTATACACAAACCAGTTTAATTCCTGTACAAACACTGCTTTAAATCTAGAACACGAAGGAGTGGCAGTGAAATAAAGAGAAAATATAAAAATGACATGGAATGACTTGTTGAGGTGTGGCACTTCCTGGGTTTTAGCTTATACATGTATACTCAAAACACCTTAAATGGGTGTATCGTCTAAGTTTTCTTCAACTAAAGAACAAAGTGCCATTTCACGCATTCTTTTAAAATGTACATTCTTTCACTGTTAAGGAAAACGATAACAGTTGTGTACCCAACCATTATGACAATATGGATCAGAGTAAAAAGTAGTTTCAGTTTTGCGGAACATCTCTGGCACAAAATGGCTCCTTAGTAGCTTTCCAGTTTGAAGCGACCGCCGTCCCCCTCGCTCACAAACCTCTTCCGGCCCCTGTGAAAATAGCCAAAATCAGTACATCCATCAATCATAAAACATAGATTTGTGTGTGTGTGTGTTTGTCTTACATAAACAAATAGCAAATTGAAAGATACTTACCGACTAGGACAAAGATCCCTCAGCTTTTCACCGATGAAGCCAGCACTGAAACTCTTGTCAACAAACTGCTCCAAGATGAAGTACGCACGAGGGACATCAATGTTGATTTCGGCTATGTCCATGTAAACTCTTTCGTATCCCTGCAAACAAGATAATTATCACGTCAAACAGTGACTTTCAATGTACCTCTAATAGAAAAACAACGAGTGTAACATTTTATATATCAAATCAATGGTAAACAAAAATGCAGTGGATTGATAAATTGATTGGTTGATTTTTTTGGTTAAAATATTATACAACACATTGGTCCTCGAACCACAGTACATTGGTTTCAACACCTAGTGGTGCCATATGCACTGCAGTAGTATAATGTGATCACCAGGTGGCGCCCAAGCTCACCCTTCTCATTTGGTCCACAGTGATGACCGAAGACGCCCACAGAAACTTCAGCAGCTGCAGAACCATTTTGAATGTTTTCTCTCCTTTGGATTCCAGGACCATGACTATGGCCTATTGATAATATGAATAACTTTTGTTACAATCAACTAAGGAAAATTCAGTATGTCTGTCAGTTTATTTGATATTCTCAAGCAATACAACCCTCCATGGTAAATTGTGAGTACATTTCCAATGGACCTACAGGTAATACGTTCATATAAGATCATAATTACAGGTAATAAGTGAACATGACAATGGGGGAAAGAAAAACCAGATAACTGATGCCGTAAGTTACCTCATAGACAAACTCATGGTGGAAGTGTGGTACTTCCAGTTCTCTCAGACACCTCTCTGCTTCCTTGTCGTCTCCAGACAGGAGATACTCCTTCAGCAACAGGGTCATCTGATACAATTAGAGAAAAGGGGATTTATAAAGTCAATGTATGTCCACTGTACACCTGAGGTTCATAGATAACAACAAAAGGCCTGCTCACAGGGAATAGGAGGAATACATGAAACTAAGCCATAGTTCAGCAATGGCTGAGATGTTCAGGTGAAGGGTGGCTTGTCCATTATTGCTACTCGCATGTATATGTGTCGATATCATGTGATCACTGGGTCTAAAGTGGGTCTTGATAACCTCACCCTTTCATAGTGTAAGCTCAATGAAATTACATTCCAATAACTTAATTTGGAGAAGAGCACAGAGATTTGATTTAAATAGCTGGCATATATAAAGGACAGAGCATAGAGAACACATTTGAAAAGCAGCTCATTCAATCCTCTATAAAGGAGCAGGTCTCACCTCTCTGACGAGCTGGGTGACAGGTCTCTGACCCCCACCTGTTCCCCAGAGGTTGTCGATGCGCAGGCCTCCCATACCCATCTTCAACAGCACCGCCGCCCGGTCCAAGGCCGCCCTATATGGGAAAACACACAAGTTAGGGGGGACAGTCAGTGTGGACACACTCTCCTGTCATAATTCAGTAAATGATCCATCTCCACCTCCCTCTTTCATGGAATCATTCTTCACTTAGTCATTCATTATTCTGCCTGTTTATACCCTCTCATTCCAAATTCCCATAAACCATCTCAATGGAGGTATTAGATTTCCCTCATAAGTTCTCAATGCATTCATAGAATGGAGACACTTCATTATGTAAACTCTGCCTAGCAACAAGCCACCTCAACTATTCTGTAAACCATGTAAGACACACCCCCAAAAGCTTCACTCATTGGTCTCTGTGAATACACCCACCAAATTACAAGTTGAAACACTAACATAACAACCCAGGGGTTCCCAAACATTTTGGGGCAATATCAGAACACAACTTTAGAGAGTGATAAAAAATAGCATACAATGAGTTGTACTATGATGGCTGCAGTGCATGCCAAGTCTCAGGCCCTGGGAAATAACATTTTAAAGGCTAAAGTTTTAAACACTCATTTCCAGCAACTCTACATATTTTGCCATGGGGCAGAAAATATTTAGCAGTGGATTGAAAAACGGGATCTTTGACGTATCCCTGTGAGCCTCCCAGGCCCTGTTGTGCATATAAGGGTATATTTCAAACCAACTCAACAACATCTCCATGATCATACCACATAGACATGCAAGAAGGCATTTCGTGTTTAACGAATAATGACGGCAACATATACCTTGCATGTACACAGTCGACTCTCCCCTTGTAGCCGTCTAAGTAGCTCTTGGAGAGGATCTTGTCTTTGACAGCCCGGGCAATGAATTGGCCGACGAGCTGAAAGACCAAAGAAAACTATGTTAACACACAAACACACACTGAAGGGCACAGGTCTCGAACACTGTTATTATCATTGGAATCTATTTGGCACACCCAAACCTACAGAACAGGAAGTTAGCTCTGCCAACAAAGAAATCTAAATAAAAAGAGGGCAGACTTTGAACTGCCCATGGGCCTGAAACATCTTGACTGCAGCATGGAGTTGAATGTAATCTATATGGAAATGAAGTATACCGAACACATGTAGGCGGAACTGCATAGCCATAAACCATTTATTACAGCACAATACACATTTTATAATCTCATTTGATCATGAATTACTGCATAAGCGAATATAGACAATAAATCGGCTACATTTAGCATCAAAGTAGGTCAATGGTGAGACCAGAGGCTGGATGGATGAGTAAACACCTGTGTTGTTTGGGATGAGGTGACATGTTGACATGACTCAGAGAGATGAGAGAGATGAGAGAGCGACAGTGGGGAGCAAGAGAAAAAAAAAGCTGGCCTTGCAGTTCTGGACTGGACAAACTGAACAAAGCCTGTTGCTAACAAGCCATTGTGTCTGTGCAGACAAGAGAGCTCCAAACTCATCTGACCAGAATGAGTCTGGAAAGAGAGAGGGATGAGAGAGAGAGAGAGAGACTGCACAGTCAGGGGGAAGAACAGAGCGAGAGGGGGGCCTTGCAGGGGAGAGAGAGAGAGAGAGAGAGTAGGAGGACAGACAAGTGAGAGAGAGAGAGAAATTGTGAGAGAGAGAATAACCCTTTTAGCAGCCTCCTACGCTGAGCTAGCATTTTGTGCCTGGCGCTGCCGAGCCAATGAGGCGAGAGATCACATGTCTGCTCTGTGTGGACGGGAGAACATAAAGAAGAGAGCTGAAACTCACCACCTCTCTCTTTCACACCACAGTGTTATTCAGTGGTGTAAAGTACTTAAGTAAAAAATACTTTAAAGTACTACTTAAGTTGTTTTTTGGGGGTTTCTTTACTTTACTATTTATATGATTTTATATAAAGAAAATAATGTACTTTTTACTCCATACATTTTCCTTGACACACAAAAGTACTCGTTACATTTTGAATGCTTAGCAGGACAAGAGAACATCCCTGGTCGTCCCTACAGCCTCTGAACTGGTGGACTCACTAAACACAAATGCTTTGTTTGTAAATTATGTCTGAGTCTGTAAATATATATATATATAAAAACCATTTTATGGTGCTGTCTGTTTTGCTTACTAAACAAATATACTTTTAATACTTAAGTATGTTTTAGCAATTACATTTACTTTTGATACTTTAGTATATTTAAAACCAAATACTTTTACTCAAGTAGTATTTTACTGGGTGACTTTCATTTTTACATGACTTACTTTCTATTAAGCTATCTTTACTTTTACTCAAGTATGACAATTGGATACTTTTCCCACCACTGGTGTTATTCCGCTGTCTGTCTGTTCCACCACAGCTAGTATCAGACCTGGGTTCAAATACTATTTTAAATCTTTTGAGCTTGCCTTGTGCAGTGGAATGGAACACACAGAAAGTGTAAATCCTGTCCACCTGGCACTCTAGGCAGTCTAAAGCAAATGTATTTCAAAGTATTTCAAATACTGTTTGAACCCAGCTCTGTTATGCACACAGGGTACAGCACATAAACATCCAACCCACACAGTAGTGACACCAAAAAAAAAAAGCTTTGTATTTGGAACAAATCATTCTAAACCCTAAACCTCAACTAAATCTTGTAATGAATCATGTGGAAGTTGAGCAGGTTGAGGTGACTAAACTGATTGTAGTAACCCTGGATTGTAAACTGTCATGGTCAAAACATTGATACAACAGTAGCTCTACCTTCTTAACAGCACTATCAACAAGGCAGGTCCTACAGGCTCAAGTTGTCGCACCTGGACTACTGTTCAGTCGTGTGGTCAGGTGCCACAAAGAGCGACTTAGGAAAATTACAATTGGCTCAGAACAGGGCAACACGGCAAGCCCTTGGATGCACACAGGGACTGTGAAGAGACACACACAGGTACAGACACACGTACGCACACAAGCTCTAGCACACGCACTCTACACACGTACATTGTGATATTGTTGTATGGTGGTATTATACAATTTGTATTGTAGATATGTAGTGGTGTAATAATGTTATATGCTGTACTGTTTTATCTTTTGTTATAAATGTAATGTCAGTACATTCATGTGTTTGGACCCCAGGAAGAGTAGCTGCTACCTTTGCAACAGCTAATGGGGATCCCTAATAAATACAAAAAATACCATGTTTGAACAGTGCGTCTGTCGCCATAGGAACAGTCAGATGGCTATAGTAACTGTAAATCTCTTTTACTTCTTTAATGACACGCATATAGAATTTCGGAACAAAACATATGCGTTCTGTTCCGAGATACACTGCTCCGGTTTGCATGCAGAACAGAACACAGAACATGCACAGAAGCACATTCATAACAGACACCATATATACACACTGCATTGCGCCTGCTAAGTCTCTCCAACATTCACAAGGACACACAGTCCTACACAATGGCCTCCACGGTCGATTAGACATTTTTCACAGATACACCCACACACTTCTATTCTTAGACGGTGCGATATCATTCACACAATACCTGAGGGGCTCCAGGTGTGTCCAACACCAGGTCAGGCAGCTCCCTGAGTAACTTGTCAAATGAGCTCTCCACGTCTCTGCGGCTCAGCACGCGGCCACACAGGTCCGTCAACAGCCTGGACGTCAGCTCTCTGTGGCTGGCCTTAGCCTCCAGGGCCAGGCTCACAGCCAGCATGGGCACCCCGCTAGACATGGAGCCCAGGTTGAGTTCACCCAGGAGCTCCTATGGAGGGGAGAGAGGGGGATGGATTTTGGTCAGATGGTATACAGAGTAGGTCATGGGGAGAGAGAGGGTATTGGCCAAGAAGAGGGAGTGGGCTCATAGGTCATAGGGTCAAATCATCAGAGAAAAATAACATAGCTACATCCTTCAGAATAAACTCAGATTACAAGGCAGAAGCAGGTCCACCAGTGATAAGGAAATTAAAATCACCCTATACACAAAGCACTAGTTAGCAGTACAGAAAACTGTTGAAATGAACCTACTGCTACTTCATTGGTGTCGCCGTGTTCAAAGTACTCCTGCACGATGGGAGTGAGTGTCTTCTCAAAGTCCCCCTCCTCCAGTGGAGGGACCACCGTCTCATACACACAGTTGTCCTGTAGAGAACACAACAGAAAGCAGAACAATGAAGCCGATCAAGACTGGATACCAAAAAACTTGTATAGTATACTTAAGGCCCCGAGTTTTATCATGAGCAGGTAAAACTCAGGGTCCTAACCGTACTGTACCTAACTCAGAGATCCAATATAAAATGGTCCAATACCTGAGCTTCGTCATAGTTGGGGTCTTTGACGTCGACCTCCTCCAGGTCGTACACTTCTCCAGGTGGGCCCCACACCCCTTTGCCCCCCGCGCCACCTGACCAACAGACAAAGAATGCCAGTGATGTTATTTTCAAAACACAAACAACATTTTCATGGTGGAAAATAGTTTAAATCTGTGGAAAACCGTAGAAATCATAATCTGGCATTTCCTGGTTGCTAAAATTCTAAAATAGTTAGCTTAAATTTCAGTTTATGTGACAAAACAAGAAAGTATAGTGTAGATAATCATCGTACCATCTACACCGCTGTGAAGCATATTTTCCAAAACCAAAAATATTGTATTTTCAACTGTTTGAAGCTGGTGTACAAAAAACAAAAATGCAAAAACTAAAAACCTAGCATAGAAATAAGCACATATACTGAACAACAATATAAACAACATGTAAAGTGTTGGTCCCATGTTTATTAGGTCTTATTGTCCTCAGTACTACACTGAACAACAATATAAACAACATGTAAAGTGTTGGTCCCATGTTTATTAGGTCTTATTGTCCTCAGTACTACACTGAACAACAATATAAACAACATGTAAAGTGTTGGTCCCATGTTTATTAGGTCTTATTGTCCTCAGAACTACACTGAACAACAATATAAACAACATGTAAAGTGTTGGTCCCATGTTTATTAGGTCTTATTGTCCTCAGAACTACACTGAACAAATATATAAAATGCAACATGTAAAATATTGGCCCCATGTTTCATGAGCTGAAATAAAAGATCCCAGAAATGTTCCATACGTACACAAAAAGCACATTTCTCTCAAATTTTGAGCACAAATTTGCTTACATCCCTGTTAGTGAGCATTTCTCCTTTGCCAAGATAATCCATCCACCTGACAGGTGTGGCATATCAAGAAGCTGATTAAGCTGCATGAGTCATGACCATTACACAGTTGCACCTTGTACTGGGGACAATAAAAGGCCACAATGTGCAGTTTTGTCACATAACACAATGCCACAGATGTCTCAAGTTGAGGGAGCGTGCAATTGGGAAGCTGACTGCACGAATGTCCACCAGAACTGTTGCCAGAGAATTGAATGTTCATTTCTCTACCGTAAACCGCCTCCAACGTCGTTTTAGAGAATTTGGCAGTAAAGGACTCACAACCGCAGACCACGTGTAACCATGCCAGCCCAGGACCTCCACATCCGGCTTCTTCACCTATACCTCGTTTCCACCAAAAAAGAACTGGTTCGGAACTGGTTCAACTTGCGAACCTTCTCAGAACCTGTTTGTTTTTCCACTGACTAGAGAGCCCAGCGAACGACGTCGTTACGTCACTGTGTACGTCGCCATACGTCTTAGCTTTCCCAGAAATGCTTGATAGATAGATAGATAGATAGATAGATAGATAGATAGATAGATAGATAGATAGATAAGTACTTTATTGATCCCCGAGGGGGACATTTCTTTGTCAAGCAGCTACAACAACAAAACACAGGGCAGGTGCAAAATGCCAGAACGAAAGTACACAAAAGACAGGTACACGATACATGATACATAGAGCGGCAGTATGAAAAAGTATAGAAATACAAGATATCTGGAGTGCAAAAAAAGCTATAAAAAGACATAGCATAGTATGGGTGGTTGGCTGAATATGTAGCTGGAGTGGGTTGACATTACAATGCAGCCTTCATTTAAAAACAGCATAAAAACACTGTGCTGACAAAGCAAAGGAAGAGGGTTAACAGTACCCCAATATATACAGCAAGCCCACCACACACACGGCAGGTAGCCTGGCGGTTAGAACGTTGGCCCAGTAACCGAAAGGTCGCTGGTTCGAATACCCGAGCCAACAAGGCGAAAAAAAAACTGGCGATGTGTCCTTGAGCAAGGCACTTAACCCTAATTTGCTCCAGGGGCTGACCCTGTAGGTAGGCCGTCATTGTAACTAAGAATTTGTTCTTAACTGACTTGCCTAGTTAAATGTCAAATAAAATAAATGAAAAATAATGTTATTTTACTGCTGCTCTTTAATTATTTGTCATTTTTATTTTTTACGTATCTATTTTTTAAACACTTATTTTTCTTAAAACTGCACGGTTGGTTAAGGACTTGTAAGTAAGCATTTCCCTGTAAGGTCTACACCTGTTGTATTTGGCACAGCGTTCTGTGCATTTAACAGGATGTCTACAATACAACTGAAGTGAAACACTGAAAACCACCTTCAATTCAAAAGGTTTTTCTCAAGAAAGACACAAAGAGCATATAACGTCAAAATACCACAGGCAGACAGAGCTCACCATGGAAATGATACTACGGATTGCGGAAACCAATATGAAATATTATTACAAAACAGGAACAGGCCTAACTATACAGGACTATAGATCAATTATAAATAAATCAATCTAATTTCCTACAGACCTTTTATTTATCCATAGCACTATGGTGGGCCTATAACTAGACAAGAACAAATGGTTACACAAACATGCCCCTTACTTCTGTGTGTGTTATGTGTAGGCTGTGTGTGTGTTATGTGTAGGCTGTGTGTATTATGTGTAGGCTGTGTGTGTGTTATGTGTAGGCTGTGTGTGTGTTATGTGTAGGCTGTGTGTGTGTTATGTGTAGCCTGTGTGTATTATGTGTAGGCTATGTGTGTGTTATGTGGAGGTTATGTGTGTTATGTGTAGTTTATGTGTGTGTTTTGTGTAGGCTATGTGTGTGTTATGTGTATGTTATGTGTAGGCTATGTGTGTGTTATGTGTATGTTATGTGTAGGCTATGTGTGTGTTATGTGTATGTTATGTGTAGGTTATGTATGTTATGTGTGTGTTATGTGTGTGTTATATGGAGGTTATGTGTGTGTTATATGGAGGTTATGTGTGTGTTATGTGGAGGTTATGTGTGTGTTATGTGGAGGTTATGTGTGTGTTATGTGTGTGTTATGTGTGTGTTACATTCCTCTGCCCCTTTAGAATGTTGTCTGTGACATGTCTGATTCTGGAACATCATGTAGCTACTACCCTCATTACCAATATGGGCCCAGAGGACGAATAGCTGGTGGTGCAGCAAGGAACTCTAACTACATCCCAAATGACACACTATTCCCTATGTAGTGGAATACTTTAGCAGTGCACTATATAGAGAATAGGATCCAATTCTGCTGAGAAGCAACTTCCTCTCCTGTTGCACATTCATGAGGCTTCAGCAGTTATTTATAAGGTGATTAAAGAGTAGTAAATAGCTTTATCACGTTGAAGATTAATATTCATGCAGCTATAAGATTAAAAGGAGTCACTCGTGTTATTGGTAAACAAGCTGGCTAGTTGGAGATGTTGGCCAAGGGGTCATGGGAAGGTGAGGTGATGTTATCTACAACAAACCGACATGTTCTTGCTATCTAGTTTACTTTATTGCTTAGTTTGCATGTCTTTCAGTTATCCAAGTCTGTTAGACAAAGAGCCATTGGTTAGATATTATAATGGACTGAATTATTGAACCTCTATAAGCAATAAGATTTAATCTTATTTTCTTTATTTTTGACTCCAGGAAGGGTCACACATAACCCACAAATCATCTACAAAGTCAGTCACCTTCAAGGTCATAGGCCTAGTTGAAACTTCTAGAAAAAAAGCCTTCAGCGGATGGATACCAAAAGAAGATAAGAGAGGTGTTATTATAAGTGAGTGTGATCGGATGAGGTTCACCTTGCCATTTTTTTTTACATGCTAATTGGTTTACTGCTGGGCTGGCAGTTGGAGAGGCAGGGACAGGGAGAGATCTCTCGAGGACTAGGTCACGTGTAGCCTTGATACCAGCCAACAACAATATGGTGTGGTCTCTGGTCGCGCAAGACTGGGACACACCATATTGTAACCCTGTAGGCAATGATGGGCTATTCCTTCAAGCATGTTTTTGCTCCAAACACTAATAGACTAACTTGTTGCTTATCAAATAATGCAGCAACAGTTTTACGCCCGTTTGGTATTACATTATTCTAGCAATGTTAACGCCTTATTACATAACGTCCCATTACCTGTCTTCGGTAGGCTTCTATGGTCTTACCTTCCCTAGCCATGACAACACCTTAACCTTTATTACATAACCACATAAATAGTCACTCCCCATACCATTCTCTGGTAGTCCCCTTCCCTTTAACATGATATGTTTTATAACATCTACATAACTCCCCATACCTTTCTCTGGTGATATGTTTTTTAACATCTACATAACTCCCCATACCTTTCTCTGGTGATATGTTTTTTAACATCTACATAACTCCCCATACCTTTCTCTGGTGATATGTTTTTTAACATCTACATAACTCCCCATACCTTTCTCTGGTGATATGTTTTTTAACATCTACATAACCCCCCATACCTTTCTCTGGTGATATGTTTTTTAACATCTACATAACCCCCCCATACCTTTCTCTGGTGATATGTTTTTTAACATCTACATAACTCCCCATACCTTTCTCTGGTGATATGTTTTTTAACATCTACATAACTCCCCATACCTTTCTCTGGTGATATGTTTTTTAACATCTACATAACTCCCCATACCTTTCTCTGGTGATATGTTTTTTAACATCTACATAACTCCCCATACCTTTCTCTGGTGATATGTTTTTTAACATCTACATAACTCCCCATACCTTTCTCTGTTGATATGTTTTTTAACATCTACATAACTCCCCATACCTTTCTTTGGAAGTCCTCTTCCCTTCCCTGCCCGAGACTTCCTGTCCAGCAGTTTGCTCTTGGGGCTGGTGGGGGGTACGGTGCCGTTGGTACCCCGGGAGGGGTCCCCATTATCGCTAAACGAGTCCCCTCTCCCAGAGTCTCTAGAAGAATTCTTCCTCAGCCTCCTCTTCGCTTTGGCTTTGAGACGGGCCTCGTGGATACTGTTAGGTGCCAAAATCCAGTTGCCATTTATTTCATTCTTGGTGTTTTTGGTGATAATGCCATTCTCCTCTTCGCCCGATAGGAAAGAGTCACTCAGATCATCTGCGTCTGTTGGGGTGGGGGTGAAGGAGGTGGTTATAGACAAGGTAAGACCACAGTCTGACTGATTGACCAGAACAAATTCTATTTGCAGATGTTCTATTTCATGACAGAGGTTATGGGTAACTATAAGGTAATTTGATGTTTGCAATGCACTAATTGTCTTATAAACATAGTGTGTATATAATATGATGCATTATGTATTGAATAGGGTTTATATCCTAAGTTTTGTAGCATGAATACATCGTGCCATTTATAATTGAACCATCACTTTAAAACTATTTGTTATTCTTGACTACATAAAATGTAAGGCCAGCAGAATAAAAAATCATGATCAGTGGTTACAGAAAAAGCTGCAGTCACTGCAAGTTGGAATCACCGAGCTACTTCCGCATCAAACATTCAGAGACTACAGACTGGTAAAGATAACTTACCAAGGGGATTAGCGTTCAGCCATGCCTCGCAGTCAGTGGCCATTGTTTTACAAAGGCAATATGGAGCAGCGGAAAAGCGTGCAAATAAAATAAAAAAGTCTGCAGACACCTGAAATGATAAAATAACATTTAAATTCCTTTTGATATGCATTAATTTCACTGGCACAACATCAACATGTCCAGGCATGCCCCATCACACCCCTCCCCCTGACCTAATTCATGCTTTGATAACCGTTAATAGCGGACTAAATAGAAATCTGTACAAATACAAAAACAAATGTTTTTGGACAGCAACATAATGAATCACTTGTCATTCAATCCAAACTCTGCTGCGACGAAGCGCCTCCACTACGCAGCCAAAACAATGACCGCATCGTTGAAATCATTGACGAGAAATGTACAACCACACGGTAAAATGGTAAGCATTGAAACAATAGGAGGTAAATACATCTTAATGTTAATGCACTCTAAATGTATATTCATATTTCACGGATCATTTGTATCTTCGTCATTAAGTTTTCCCGTTTTCACAAAGTTGAAGGCTGTCTCGGTTGTCACTTGGCAGCCCAAGCGACGGGAAAATGCACGACAACAACAAAGACAGCTATCTTGCAGTAGGTCAAATCATTTATCGTCGACTTTGAAAAACAGTTCCATCATGTCATGCATTAGCTTTCTACCTCTTGTGTCAAAAGTCCAAAAGAAAATCACGGACCGTGTCTGCCGTTCAAGCTGCTAGTTGATGTGGTTTTAAATTCTGTTGTTTTTGTGTTGTTTACCCAGCAACACTTTGGCATAGAATTGTGTTTGAGATATCCGATTGGCTGACATTGCACACGTGTTGTAAAAAGGGAACCAATCAAAATCCCGGATGTGACCTGGCTTCTCGTATTTTCTGTAGGGTCGAGTTCTTAATGATCTAGTGCTGCCGCCTATCGTTGGGGTTGCAGACTAGCAACAATAATAACACTATTACTATAATAACGATTTATAATAAGCCTTTTTGTGTTGGATAAAAGGTCAAATAACTTTCCTTGTTGTATTTGACACACAACTAAACAATGCCTGAGTCCTAAATTGAGTCCTAAATTGTGCAAAATTGTGCAAAATAGGTAGAACGTTTAGTTCACTATAGTGTAGGCCAGGGGTTCTCAAACGTGTGACATAAAAATAGCATACAAGGAGTTGTACTATGACTGGCAGTCCATCGCCCGATTAACCAAGTTTCGGCCCTGGGAAGGAACATTTTAAAGGTCCATCTCTTGGCATCGGACTGAACACTCAGTTTTCAAGTACATGTCCTGCAATTCTGAACATTCTGTCAGAATGAGAGGTTGTTGTTGTTTTTGCAGATTTAAAACTAATATCCTGCAATTCTACACATTTTGCCAAGAGTCCGAGATAAAACTTTGCAGTTTTCAAGCTTAAAAATTACAGTGCATTTATGTCAAAAATATATATTTTGGGTTGAGTTGAAACATACAGTGGGGAGAACAAGTATTTGATACACTGCCGATTTTGCAGGTTTTCCTACTTACAAAGCATGTAGAGGTCTGTAATTTTTATCATAGGTACACTTCAACTGTGAGAGACGGAATCTAAAACAAAAATCCAGAAAATCACATTGTATGATTTTTAAATAATTAATTTGCATTTTATTGCATGACATACAGTGGGGAGAACAAGTATTTGATACACTGCCGATTTTGCAGGTTTTCCTACTTACAAAGCATGTAGAGGTCTGTAATTTTTATCATAGGTACACTTCAACTGTGAGAGACGGAATCTAAAACAAAAATCCAGAAAATCACATTGTATGATTTTTAAATAATTAATTTGCATTTTATTGCATGACATACAGTGGGGAGAACAAGTATTTGATACACTGCCGATTTTGCAGGTTTTCCTACTTACAAAGCATGTAGAGGTCTGTAATTTTTATCATAGGTACTCTTCAACTGTGAGAGACGGAATCTAAAACAAAAATCCAGAAAATCACATTGTATGATTTTTAAGTAATTCATTAGCATTTTATTGCATGACATAAGTATTTGATACATCAGAAAAGCAGAACTTAATATTTGGTACAATTAATATTTGGTGCAACTACAGAGATCATACGTTTCCTGTAGTTCTATACCAGGTTTGCACACACTGCAGCAGGGATTTTGGCCCACTCCTCCATACAGATCCTTCAGGTTTTGGGGCTGTCGCTGGGCAATACGGATTTACAGCTCCCTCCAAAGATTTTCTATTGGGTTCAGGTCTGGAGACTGGCTAGGCCACTCCAGGACCTTGAGATGCTTCTTACGGAGCCACTCCTTAGTTGCCCTGGCTGTGTGTTTCGGGTCGTTGTCATGCTGGAAGACCCAGCCACGACCCATCTTCAATGCTCTTACTGAAGGAAGGAGGTTGTTGGCCAAGATCTCGTGATACATGGCCCCATCCATCCTCCCCTCAATACGGCGCAGTCGTCCTGTCCCCTTTGCAGAAAAGCATCCCCAAAGAATGATGTTTCCACCTCCATGCTTCACGGTTGGGATGGTGTTCTTGGGGTTGTACTCATCCTTCTTCTTCCTCCAAACACGGCGAGTGGAGTTTAGACCAAAAAGCTATATTTTTGTCTCATCAGACCACATGACCTTCTCCCATTCCTCCTCTGGATCATCCAGATGGTCATTGGCAAACTTCAGACGGGCCTGGACATGCGCTGGCTTGAGAAGGGGGACCTTGGGTGCGCTGCAGGATTTTAATCCATGACGGCATAGTGTGTTACTAATGGTTTTCTTTGAGACTGTGGTCCCAGCTCTCTTCAGGTCATTGACCAGGTCCTGCCGTGTAGTTCTGGGCTGATCCCTCACCTTCCTCATGATCATTGATGCCCCACGAGGTGAGATCTTGCATGGTGCCCCAGACCGAGGGAGATTGACCGTCATCTTGAACTTCTTCCATTTTCTAATAATTATGCCAACAGTTGTTGCCTTCTCACCAAGCTGCTTGCCTATTGTCCTGTAGCCCATCCCAGCCTTGTGCAGGTCTACAATTTTATCCCTGATGTCCTTACACAGCTCTCTGGTCTTGGACATTGTGGAGAGGTTGGAGTCTGTTTGATTGAGTGTGTGGACAGGTGTCTTTTATAGGTAACGAGTTCATATAGGTGCAGTTAATACAGGTAATGAGTGGAGAACAGGAGGGCTTCTTAAAGAAAAACTAACAGGTCTGTGAGAGCCGGAATTCTTACTGGTTGGTAGGTGATCAAATACTTATGTCATGCAATAAAATGCAAATTAATTATTTAAAAATCATACAATGTGATTTTCTGCATTTTTGTTTTAGATTCCGTCTCTCACAGTTGAAGAGTACCTATGATAAAAATTACAGACCTCTACATGCTTTGTAAGTAGGAAACCTTGCAAAATCGGCAGTGTATCAAATACTTGTTCTCCCCACTGTAGATGACCAGCAGGGTCAAATAATAATAAAAGTAGTTGTGGAGGTTGCAACAGGTAAATACATCAGGAGTGAATGTCACTTGGCTTTTCAGTGCAATAGAGCGCAGGTGCGGTAGAGCGAGAGAGAGATGAAAACAGCAGGTCTGGGAAAAGGTGGCAAGTCCAATGAACAGGTCAGGGTTCCATAACCACAGGCAGAAGAGTTGAAACCGGTGCAACAGCACGACCAGGTGGACTGGGGACAGCTAGGAGTCATCAGGGCAGGTGGTCCTGAAGCATGGTCCTATACATCTATCCTCACCCCACCCAAATATTTTTTTTCAACGTCTCATATTCACATACTGAAACACTTCTTCTAATGTTACTTGTATGTAACCAGTTGTTACGTATCAGTCCTGGGAAACTGTCCCAATATAGATATTTAAGTAATACAGTTTCCCTAGTCTCTACTACACTACCTTTTCAAAACGTATAGCAATGTCCCGCAATAACATCTGCTAAACACGTGTATGTGACCAATAAAATTGTATTTGATTGAAGTCCAATCGGTTATACACATAACAAGTTGTTACTGGGAAACTGTCCAAAGATGGATAGTTTATTGTATATTTTTTTCCTATTTGACTGTAATGTGTAATGTCAATGATAAAGTCCAAGGGTGCAATTTACTTGATAAAATCTTTCCTATCTAAAGGAATAATCATTGTTAGTTTGGTCTGACAAGTGTAATATCCTATATTGACACCTGGGGGCGCTCCCCTCAAACAGTAGAAAGTCACAATGCCCCGTTCACATGAAAATCCTCAAGGATTTTATTTATGCACGTTATTTTACTGTGTTTTGCTTCTCCAAATTGTCTAATAAAATAAACTAATTATTTTAGCATCCCATTATTGAATGTGAAAAAATAGAGAACATTTATAAATTGTTGCCTAACTGCAACACCTGTTTGAATAGCTTCAAAAAACACACCACAGGAGGTTGGTGGCACCTTAATTGGAGAGGACTGGCTCGTGGTAATGTCTGGAGCAGAATTGGTTTCCATGTGTTTGATTTCATTCCATTTGCTCCGTTCCAGCCGTTATTATGAGTAGTACTCCCCTCAGCTGCCGCCACTGATACAAGAACAGCTTTCTCTCTTAAAATGTTTATTCAAATGTTTGCATCAGAAAATAATGATAAGAAAAGTTCAATGAAATCTTCAACACAATCTTAAACACTATCTTAAAACTTGGAGCAACATTCACAGTGTAGAAAACAGAGAGAGAGCAAGTTTCAAATCCTGCTCATAAATATATTATACGGACTTAAAATCACTTTTAACTTAACTCTTAACACTTAATTTAACTCTTAAATAACACACATGGTCCAGTTCAAATTTCTCTAAAGTTAAAAGGCACTGTATAAATTATTTAGACATTTGCAAAATATTGAACCTGATTGTGACAAACTTTACAATTCACAAAGTTGTCAAACTATTTTTAAATTAAATCAAATACAGGACAAAAGACAATAGAAGAAAACCTGAAGAAAACGTATGGCGATACTTTGACAAAACTGCACACAACAAAATATATTTTGGTATTTGTTTCATTAGTCGATGGTTGATATAGTCCCAAAATGTTCTGCTTGTCAGCACTCATGTTTTCAAGATATGTCACTTTTTGACTATGTTTTGTTTACTGTGTAACTCTGTGTTGTTTTTGTCGCACTGCTTTGCTTTGTCTTGGCCAGGTCGCAGTTGCAAATGAGAACTTGTTCTCAACTGACCTACCTGGTTAAATAAAGGTGAAATAAAAATAAAAAAAAATAAAAAAAATACAGAAATCATCCCGTATGATGCAAAAAGCAGCATCATATCGTACAAAGATTATTTCCGTATTTTGTAAGTGACATATCTTTCAGACTGATATGTCTTTGTCCATGTCTGTCTGGAAACGTATTCCATTTTGTCTCAATGAACAGACACAGTAGGTATAACAAGTGTAGGCCTTCATATCGACCAGTTATACACAACAACACTGGTAATGAAATATACATTCAAAATTCAACATCCAAATTAAACCAACCTGAGGATTACTTCTAAACTGCTAAATATACCAATGGCAGATATGTTCCAAGGCATATCCCTACCATTTTACAGACTAAAATGAAAAGTTAAATCAAATGATTTTAATACTATTTGGAGTAGATCTAGATAGAACAACATGTAATCGGTACCAGGACAAATACTAATGTGGAGGAGTTTCAATTCACTATTATCACAGTCAGATTTCTACATTAGTTACTAGAAAGAAGGCTGTGTTTATTCCTGCGATGAAAAACAAACACATGTATTCTCTACTGCAAACAAATCAAAGGGTGAAAGATTTAAATAGTTTTTAAACACAAATCTTTGGTGACTGGTTTTTATTTTTGTAAATGTAGTACTGCAATATCCTACACTGGAACTTTTCTAAACTACAGTATTTTTATACTATGTACAAAATCAAACATATTGCTATATTGTCTATAGCCTCGTTATTGTTATTTTATTGTTTTACAATTTTATTTTTTCTTTAGCAAATATTTTTCGTACTTTTTAATTAAACTGCATTGTTGGGAATGGGCTTTGTAAGTAAGCATTTCACGGTAAAGTCTACACCTGTTGTATTTGGCGCATGTGACCAATAACATTTGATTTGATATTCAGTAATGAGTTGTAGTCCAGGTAATTCCCAGAGAATTGCTCATCTCTCCAGGTCCAGTTCATTTTACCGTGTGACTTCCATCCGATATGTCATTTATTCATGTCTCTTTCATTGAGTAGTCCTTGGCAAGCTCAGATCACTCAGTCTGTAGCACACACGCAACATTGTCTACCCCATCAACTTGACGGTACCGTATGACGAGTATAGGTCAGAGGTCACTCTGTAGCTGAGGGGTCAGTGAGTGCACCAAGTAGACTCTCCTCTGCCAGCTGAGACAGGTACTTCTGTGAAGAGAGCAAAGAAAAAAGTTAGCTTTGTGTACGTAGTTGTAGAGAGTTCCACTTTCAGTGGGATGTTCAACTGCCTTCAAATACTTAGCCTATAACACGGCTATCCACGTTTCCCCTTTATTTTGCTTTCCACTACGATACAATACAACTCCATCCGACTTCCTGTGAATTTTGAAATAAGGAGACCGGATTTATCTGTATTGAGTTTCTTATACAGAAATTCCTCAGCCAGAGTTTCTGCTGTTTGACACAGTAGTCAAGGAGACTAAAACCTAAGAAAGAGACAGGTGCTTCCTGAACAGACATTAACCGGTTTCTACATTCACTGCATTTCCCCAAAGTCCTGTTAAAGGCAAAAACCATCATCACCAGCCCGCTCTCGGCTAAGCGGGCAGCAGCAGGGAGCCCACACACACACACACATCACACACACCCTCAGCTTTTGACTGACAGCGCAACTGTTCATGAGATTTTTTTACCCTCGCAATGTAATCCATAAAATGTGAAGGAATCTTTCCCCTTCTGGCTGCTTTCAGCTGTGCAGCTTTGCGTGTGTGTGTGGGGGGGGTTTGCGTGTGTGTGGGGTGTTTGCGTGTGTGGGGGGTGTTTGTGTGTATGTGTGCCTGCTCGAATGCATGTGTGTGTTGAGGTCTCCGTCCTGGATGGGCGTTGGGCACTAATAGGTAACATAATACAACTCCCAGTACTCAACACTGTGAGGGGGCCTTCCTGTAGTCTAGGGTTGCCCTTTTCCACTGCCTGTTCACAGCCACACAGAAGGACCCTGGCCAGCTGAACCAAGAGCCTATTGGGAATGAACCTTCAGAAAGCTATTACTTTATTTGAAGAGCACAATGGGTCTAATAAGTGTAGGACTTTCTAACCGCCAGTTAGTCTACATATTGTCTGTATACAAAGTAGGTCCCCAGGAAAAGCACTAGAGCAGCTGGGCCCATTGGAAGGGGGCCTTTAGGAAGTCAAGTAATGGATAGACTCCCGTAGGGGCCACACTAACACCCTCCACTCCACTCACTCATCGAAAGTCTCCTTTTCTGACTCCCCACTGTGTAGCAAGAACTTTATTTTCTCATTGTGGAGAAGGAAAATACATTTGGATTGTACTGCCAGTTTTGACGTGTGTGTGTGTGTGTGTGTGTGTGAATGTAATGGGGATAGTGACTGACTGATTTCTGTGTCTCGTGCTTTGTCTCATGGAGAGTAACATGTGCCAAACTGTAAACTTTATAGACATTTTTCTCACAATGATGTCACTGAGTGATAAGCTTCCAAAATGTCCCTGTAATAACTCATAAATGACACTTCTGCAAGGGGTAATGTAAGTTAACGATAGAGGGTTAGTGTTTCCTGCTATCAAAATCTTCATCACTCCTCCTCCTCCTCCTCCTCCTCCTCCTCCTCCTCATAACCATGTCTAATCATAATGACCTTTGATAATAGTAAATGTGTTACTGTACCTGAAGGTTCCTGTAGTGGACAGTACTGCGACAGTGAGAGGTCTTGGCTGTCTCCTCGCTGATGTAGAACAGGCCACACAGCTTACAGTAGAACCCCGTACTGGGCACGATGAACTCCACCCCTAGAACAGCAACACACCAATCACAAAACGGACTAATACTCCTCTAGAACAGCGACAGACCAATCAGAGAACAGAACATGTACCCCTAGATCAGCCGCAGACCAATTAGTGAAGAGAACAGCCCCCCCCCCAATCAGAACACAGCCCATGTACCTCTAGAACTCTTAATAAAAGTTGTTACAAATGTGATTACGGTGTTACTACACAGGTACAAGCGTAACATAATGTAGTGTTACCATTGTAGCTGATTGGCTGGAGCGGTCACACAGGGCTAAACAGACCCGTTTTCAAAGGCAGCTAGGCTGAAAGTCAGCAGGTGCCACTCCAGCCCTCAACAGTAGCCTTGTTGTCAGTAACAATCCAAAGTGATCAACTCTTCAAGCCGATCTGGATCAGCTGCACTGTCACTGTCTCTCTCATGGGAGAACACAACACCGTAGCTAGACATTACTCAATTGTGAATCTATCTTAGCCATGCTATCAATGACTGCAGCATTTGGCTAGGAAACACACACACAAACACACACACAGTGCACATACACTCACAAAGGCCATCATAGTCCACTCATGTGATAGAAATAGCATAATAGCCCATGGTGAATGTAGCTACAGTATTGAGTCTATACAGTGAAGGCCTATTGTAGTGTTGACCAACGAGGCACAGTAGAGTACAGTATTGAGTCTATACAGTGAAGGCCTATTGTAGTGTTGACCAACGAGGCACAGTAGAGTACAGTATTGAGTCTATACAGTGAAGGCCTATTGTAGTGTTGACCAACGAGGCACAGTAGAGTACAGTATTGAGTCTATACAGTGAAGGCCTATTGTAGCGTTGACCAACGAGGCACAGTAGAGTACAGTATTGAGTCTATACAGTGAAGGCCTGTTGTAGCGTTGACCAACGAGGCACAGTAGAGTACAGTATTGAGTCTATACAGTGAAGGCCTGTTGTAGCGTTGACCAACGAGGCACAGTAGAGTACAGTATTGAGTCTATACAGTGAAGGCCTATTGTAGCGTTGACCAACGAGGCACAGTAGGCCATGTGTTGTGTGTGCCTATGTTATTCCAGGCCTAAATAGACACATCTCAGGGGTGCGTTTAACACCTTGCTCTCAACAAGTGGCCAGCTGAAGCTACCACATGTACTCTTTCACTCCAGGCAAAGATAGCATCGGTATAACAGGTTGTTGATTAATAATCATATTATATTCAATAAGATGTATTTATCCCCAAGGCCAAGGGGCAAATGTTATTAGGCTTAAAATGACATTGCCAATAGCATACAACAACAAAACCAATAACATCAACAACAACACTTCATGTAAATAAAAGTAATATGGTGCTTACCCAGAGGGATGCTGTGTTCCTTCTCCTGCCCTCTAGAAGGTGAGGGAGCCGCCATGTTTATTAGGTTTATAGGACATGGGACGTGTGTCGGATTCTGGATGACTGTGAAAGAGAAGTGAACATTAGTTACCTACAAAATCCAGAAGAATAACATTTGTACAATAGTTAATAGCGAACATGGATGACGATTCAGAATCCCGATACTAGCTTATTTTATCAGGATGTA
This sequence comes from Thymallus thymallus, assembly GCA_023634145.1. NCBI lineage: Eukaryota > Metazoa > Chordata > Actinopteri > Salmoniformes > Salmonidae > Thymallus > Thymallus thymallus. Next base: position 4,531,545 of record CM042394.1, on the reverse strand, counting down.
AAATGCTGAACATATTGTTTTATAGTGAGAGCAAATGGTCTGCACCTCTAGGAGTCTCAGCCTTGTGCTGCTGTATGTCTGGGTCCATGACCGCTTCTTCCCTCCCCACATCCTCCATCTTGTGTATTACATCCTGGGTCTTGCTGCTTTCACACGCACCAACGTGATTGGTCAGCATCAGCTCCTGCGTAGCCGCTCCTCTCTTCAGTACTTCAGCTTCCAAGCTCGAACACGTCTCTTCCAGGGCTGTCTTGAACTCCGGGTTGGGGAAATCGTTCAGATCTGAACTGAGCTGTTCTGAGGCTACTGGGATGGGTAGCTGTGGCTGTGGCAGTGACTGTGACTGTGGCTGTGGCTGTGACTGTGGCTGCGGCTGCGGCTGTGGCTGTGGCTGTGGCTGTGGCAGTGTCAGTGAATGGTCTGTGGGGCTGGGGTTTGTGCTAATCTCCCCATCTTTCTCCTCTGTAGATGTAGGATCCACCACCCCACCTACCCCACCTCCTCTGCCCGACTCGGTATCTTCTCTCGGGGCTAGCTCCTTCTCAGAGCAGGGCCTGGGTCTGGGAGTGGAGGTTGATCGTGGAGCCTCCCCCATCTCCTCCTCCTCCTCCTCCTCCTTGTGGAGGTCTGAGGCTGACATGTCCTCGTGCTCCTGCAGCTCAGGGAGGTCCGGTTCTATGATGGAGTCGTCCTCTCCTACCTCGTCAACTGTGACCAGCTCCTCCATGTTCTTGGGGTACCAGCACTCCCCCTCCGTGTCGTCCCCACCCTCCTCCTCCTCCTCCTCCTCCTCCTCCTCATCCTCCTCCTCCTCTTCCTCGCTGTCTTTTTCTTCGTCATGCTTACCACTTCGTTGAGGAGAAACAGACTTCTCTTTGGATTTCTGATTCTCAGCGGTTTCTCCCTGTAATGATACGCCCTCTGTTTGTTAATAAGATATACTGTACATGTACAACTTCTAATTTATGTATAAATCTTACTTACATAAAAAAAAAATCCTCCCACTTACGTTATTTTCAGGAGTCTCTCTTTCCGGTTTCTCTGTCCCGTGTCTCCTGGTGGGTTTCTTGCCCCTTCCCCGTGTCGGGGACACTCCTCTCTGCCTCCTGTCTTCTCCTGTCCTGGTGTGTAGAGACTCCTCTCCCAGCTCTGACTCTGAGTGTCTGGATCTGTGGTAGTCCCTTCCGTCCCTCCTCTTCGACTTGACTCTCCCCTCCTCATGTCTCTGGTACTGGGGCCTCAGCAGCTTCTCTGACTTATACACTTGCTCTTTTTTGTAGAAGTCCTCATCCATGTTCCTGTACGAAGGGAACGTGGGCACGCCCTGAGGGCTACCCCGCGGGTGGTGGTACCAGTCTCCCCCCCTGTTTCCCCCCCCCATCCCCTCCCCTCCTCCTCCTCCTCTATCCTCCGCTGATCTGGGACTGATCCGGTCTCGGTCGGAGGGTTTCAGGTACGGCTTATTCCGTCGATCCTGAATCCTCCCGTTCAGCCTGTCGTCATCCACTGTACCTCCGTTCCTCCATGGCACCTCCTCCCTTTCCCTCTCTAGTTCTCTCTCCTCATCCCCCCTTCTCATGTGTTGGGCGGTCCAGTCCCAGGAGCCTTGTCGGGGCCCGGGGCCGCCCAGGCCGTTGCTGCAGCCCCGTTCCGGGCCTCCTCGGCAGGGTGCCCCCTGGGGGCTGTGGGCAGAACTACAGGAGGTGAAGCTGGGGCTGTGGGAGCGAGGGCTCAGAGAGCGGCTGATGGGACTACGGGACCGCGCTCTCTCTGGCATGTAGCTGAGAGGAAATAATATAATTAATATGCCGTTTGTAGTCAGGAAGTAGTGTTGGATAATTTCCTAAATGTTTTTGTAATTTTCAACAGGGGATCGATCATGCACCGACATTTTACACATTTGTCACTATCTTTTTAAATATATTTTTTATTTATTTTACCTTTATTTAACTAGGCACTAAGAAAATGTACAAGGAAAGAAAATAAAAAGTTGCCTTACTGATCAATATCCTGCATCTCGTCCCTTTCCCTCTGAGTGTTGATATCCTGGATGATTGAATTAACATCTTTACCTGGTTTCTGAAATGAACACAGCAGAAGAGAAACTCAAATGAGCGTTTTACACCATAATATAATACTGTACAGTAGATACACTGTACAGTTGGTGTGAGTTAAATAACAACTAAAATGAACATTTTAACATCACAATTGGAACACAATACAACTCACCTTGAGCTGAAGCTCCTTGTATCTCTTGGACATCCTGATCAGTAGTTTCTGTTCCTTGATCATGGCTGGAGTCAGCTGGTAGTATTGAACCATAGCCTGGGCCGCCTCAATGTACGCCATCTCCACAAACGCCTGTGGAGGGAAGAAGAAGAAGAATACTTTATTGATCCATTTTCCCTTACAGTCCACGAAAATGTGTGTTATTTAATCCCAACCCCTTCTAAAGACATACAAACACACACCGTGTCAGGTCCTGACTAGAGTAAGATCTCTAGGCATCTCTATGGTGTCTGGACCGTGACACACAGGTTGGAGATGTTGGAGCAGAGGGTATTCACAGTGCAGGCTGAAACGCCCCAGGCACATTTTAGGGTTTAAGTGCCTTGCTTAAGGGCACAACTGCAGTTGATTGGAGTGAGAGAAAGACACAACTGTTTCTGACAGTTTAACGTCCTTTTTCTAAGTACATTTTTGCAATAACATATGTCGAACAAGGTCCGAGCAAATCTTCACAGCCAGGTTATCATATTTCATTGGCATCATCAATCAAAAAGACAGTTACAATCTTGATTTTAGTATCGTCAAGCCCTTGAATGTGATCTGGGTGACATTAATGAGTCAATTTAATACAGTATCTGATAAATGAAATTCTAGAGACTGAGTGAGACATCATGTTCTGTGATATAATGATTGGATGGACCGTTAGGGAAAAAGACATCATTATCACATGACAATACAAAATGGCCCATTAAACCGTCAGAGAAATTACATATTACAAGATAATATGAAGGCAAAAGAAGCCATCGTGTCCATAGCAACGGGGATTTCAATACATTAGGGAACAGCTCCAGTTGTCAAGGGCAATGACCCTTTTCTCCCAACAAATATATGTGACTTATATTATGACTAGACTCCACAGTAGAGCTGTAGACATTTGTGGGGGGGAATATGGTGTATGTGGTCCATAGCAACCAAGGGTTATTTCAAGACGTTCGCAAAGGGCCACACGTCTTCACGTTTCCATTTCTCCATGTCAGTTAATTGTTAATTGAAGTGTAACTTGACTCCTTAGTGGAGCTGTATACATTAGTGAGTATTTGTTCTGCAGTGATATCCCACAGGGCTAATGGCAGTAGCTGTGAGGGTAAAGCGAAACCACAGGTTTGTTCTTTGAGGCATTTCCAACGACTAGGGCTCACTGTGAGGAGTCTGTCGGGATAGGCCTCAGTCGTTAAGTTAATCGTTTAATTAATGTTTAATTAATCATCAAGTAAGACCAAAAACAAGCACATTTTGGCCCTTCTGGGACTGGAGGACTGGAGTTGTGTACTTGTGTTTGGAGTTATGGACTTGTGTTTGGAGTTGTGTACTTGTGTTTGGAGTTGTGTACTTGTGTTTGGAGATGTGTGCTTGTGTTTGGAGATGTGAGGTTGTGTTTGGAGTTGTGTACCAGTGTTTGGAGTTGTGTACTTGTGTTTGGAGTTGTGTACTTGTGTTTGTAGATGTGTACTTGTGTTTTGAGATGTGTGCTTGTGTCTGGAGTTGTGTACTTGTTTGGAGTTGTATACTTGTGTTTGGAGTTGTACACTTGTGTTTTAAGAGAATAACATTGTACTGTACCTGGTGGGTAGAGCGCATGAGGATGTAATTGGTGACTTTGCCAAAGGGCAGTCCCAGGTTGATGACATCATTCTCTGTGCAGCTGCCCTCGGGGAGATTGCAGATGTGGACGACCCGTCCTGTGATCGATTTCCTGGGTGGAAATGGCTAAAATAAAGAGAAATGAGAAGAATGCATCATACGATTCGTGTAATATTTCACTGTATTTCATGTATTATTTACACTAGTAAAAGTCTGATTAAAATAATAAATCACAGGTCTGCTCTTATCTATAATCACAAATATGACAGTGAAGCTTAGACAAAGTTTACGATCGAAAACATGTCCGCTTTTAAGAAAAGAGCACAATGATCTGAGAAATGATGATCAGTTCTAGGGTGTTGGTCATCTTCCCTCTTTATGGAAGACTTTTCAGGTCAGTGAAAATATTTGACCTTACTTCAGCCACAGACTGTTGACCTAGACTAGACTGTGGGGAACTATTTCCTCTCTAATGTCAAAGCACTTCAGCATTATCACTCACACTCAGCTACAGAATGTGATGTATCCCTCCACTCTTGGAGCGTATCCCTCCACCTCAGTGGCTCTGATATGAATAGATTCCTGGTGAAGGGACACGGTCGCCGTGGCAGCGTGACATTGATAATGAGAGCTTTCTTGTTTGCATTTGGGAAAATGTCAGCTGACCAGGTACAGACATCCATAGCACACACACACGCACACACGCACACACACACACACACACACACACACACACACACACACACACACACACGCACACACACACACACACGCACACACACACACACACACACACGCACACACACACACACACACACACACACACAAAGACCCAGACATCCCAGTCATCTTCGTCACTAATCCCACTGGATTGCCAAGTATAGCAACCCCCGCTGCTCCCTCTCCGCCCTCCTTCCCCCTACCTCCCCCCTCTCTCTCCCCCTCAGAGTGGTGTAACTTACACCCAGGGGCAGCTCTCAGCTCTGAGGTAAAAACCATCGGTCTCTCGTCTGACTGACTGATGGCCAACAAAGTAAGGGGATGAAGAGGGCTTCAACACTTTCCCTAATAGCTAGGACACCAGATGTAATGGGAATTATCATCATGGATCAACCTATAGAATATATCAACCACTGTGTTATTCAGTTACAGCACTGGATAGACAGTAACATATGGCAACTGTACACAACTCAGACATGTGCTGTTCACTTAGGGGAGAACATTCAACATATCTAGATTTTTTTGTTATTTGTAATCTTTAACTCTGCGTTGTTGATAAAGGACGTGTGACTAAAGCACACCTGTTGTTTACAAAGAATACGACAAATGCAATTTTATTTGATTTTGATTTAAAGGTTCCAAGAACTTCCAGGCCAAACCGGAATCGTTCCTAAGCCTAACTTTCACCTTCAGATCACTTCAAAGCAAAATGTGTTTATGTGTCACATAAAACAGCACTGACAGACAGTCCCTGACAGCCGGGGGTTTGGGTGACCATGATATTACCCAGGGCGGTCCCTCACATCCCTCCCATGTTCTCCCCTAACCTCTGCCCTCTCTACTGTAAAATATGTCAGTTAGTGCTGGATTTCTTCAGATCAGATTTATAAGAACAACAACACTGCAGCCTATCAGCCTGACAGACCTGAGCTGTCCTTAACCGTGACATTGCCCCAGAGACAGGCCGTCCAGCTAGCCTGACAGACCTGAGCTGTCCTTAACCGTGCCATTGCCCCAGAGACGGGCCGTCCAGCTAGCCTGACAGACCTGAGCTGTCCTTAACCGTGACATTGCCCCAGAGACGGGCCGTCCAGCTAGCCTGACAGACCTGAGCTGTCCTTAACCGTGACATTGCCCCAGAGACGGGCCGTCCAGCTAGACTGACAGACCTGAGCTGTCCTTAACTGTGACATTGCCCCAGAGACGGGCCGCCCAGCTAGCCTGACAGACCGTTCCACCCTTACCTCTACCCTTTGTCCTCTCTGCCTTCAGTAAAAAGTTCCGTAGTGCTGGATTTCCTCCCAAAAAAATAGCTATACATGTAAGAATTACACTGTAGCCTGACTAGGGTTGCAAAGGGAGGGTATATTACTGGTAACTTTCTATTACTGGTAACTTTCTATTACTAGTAACCTAAGTTTACCAGTAAACTACCAGAATTTTGGTAACTTTCAAGGAATTTATGGAACTTTAAAATGACATCTAGTGTACCTCTGTCCCTCTGTGTGGCGTTATCACATGTAACATTTATATAAGAATATTATAATAAGATGATTTTTAAATAGAGAAATATAATGACAAAACTGTAAAACATTATGCTAAATATAAACCATCATTTTAGTGAATACCATTGGCTCCTGAATGGTGCAGCGGTCTAAGGCACTGCATATCAGTGCTAGAGGCGTTATTACAGACCCTGGTTTGATCCTGAGCCGTGATCAGGAGTCCCATAGGGCAGCGCGCAATTGGCCCAGCGTCGTCCGGGCTAGGGTAGGCCGTCATTGTAAACAAGAAATTGTTTACAATGATGCAATCAAATCAAATCAAATCTGATTTGTCACATGCGCCGAATATAACAGGTGTAGACCTTACAGTGAAATGCTTACCTAAAAGATGTGAGCTGGTTTAACAATGGTTTAAGAAGTTAAAGAAAATAAAAGTTACAAATAATTAAACAATTAGAACCAAGATGTTACACCCCAAGATTAGAACCAAGATGTTACACCCCAAGATTAGAACCAAGATTATACACCCCAAGATTAGAACCAAGATTATACACCCCAAAATTAGAACCAAGATGATACACCCCAAAATTAGAACCAAGATTATACACCCCAAAATTAGAACCAAGATGTTACACCCCAAGATTAGAACCAAGATTATACACCCCAAAATTAGAACCAAGATGATACACCCCAAAATTAGAACCAAGATTATACACCCCAAAATTAGAACCAAGATTATACACCCCAAGATTAGAACCAAGATTATACACCCCAAGATTAGAACCAAGATTATACACCCCAAAATTAGAACCAAGATGATACACCCCAAAATTAGAACCAAGATTATACATCCCAAGATTAGAACCAAGATTATACACCCCAAGATTAGAACCAAGATTATACACCCCAAAATTAGAACCAAGATGATACACCCCAAAATTAGAACCAAGATTATACACCCCAAAATTAGAACCAAGATGTTACACCCCAAGATTAGAACCAAGATTATACACCCCAAAATTAGAACCAAGATGTTACACCCCAAGATTAGAACCAAGATTATACAACCAAAGATTAGTAGACAGTTTGTGAAAAGAACATTGCTACTGTACTGCTACCCTAGACTCATTCCATAAAACCCAAGATTAGAAGCAAAATGTTACACCCCAAGATTATTAGGTAGTTTATGTGAAGAACATTGCTACTGTGCTGCTACCCTATACTAATCTGCTTGCCCCGATGTTAATCTATCCAAAGCCCTGATTGCCTACAGGGTTTAATAACCGTCGTTTAACTGCTTCTGGCACGCCACCTGACTTTTAACGGTTTCAGATGCAAGAGTGATAATTCTGTTAGCGGCTCTGTGCCAACTACTTCTAGGCTAAACAAGCTCACACACACACACACACACACACACACACACACACACACACACACACACACACACACACACACACACACACACACACACACACACACACACACACACACACACACACAACAAAGGTCACAGCAGCCCGGTTAGTAAACAGCTACAGAAATAGACAGCAACAGGCTGTTAATGTCCTTGAGGTGAAAGAGGGAACAAGAGTTTTGCCACCGGCCCGGCAGGTCATCGGTAGAGTGTTGTATCAGTCAGTGTTTGCCTTGTAAATACATCTGGACACTTGTTCATGCTTTTAAACAGTGTCGATGTTTCTGGGCTTGTGGAAGTATTAATAGATCTCTTTATGTGTGTTATTTCATTTTCAGTAGAGTTTTTTTTAAATGATAGATTCATCCTTTTTCACCAATGATCCATTCTATTTAGTGTTATATTATATGCTTTGTGCCATGTAGTATATGTAGGAAGCAGGTGTTACAGCCTGTTACAGCTAACCATAAGAAACCACTGGTCCTTACATTGACATTGGACATTGCTAGTGTTGGATGTTATTAGGTTAGCCGACTTACAACAGCTGTGGATGGACTAGAGTGTTGCTGTTGATTAGTGTGTGGAGGCTGTAAATGGTTGATTATTTACACGTCTCGTAAACGTGATTGGGTTTACTGGGGTACGGGGAGCTGCGTTTCTGTTGGGAGATAGTGTGTGATTGTGATACAATCTGACCTACAGATCTGGGTTCAAATACTATTTATAGTATTTGAGCTTCACCTAGCGCAATGTAGCCAATATAATAAATTGGTCTAGTGACGTATTAATCAGGAACTGAAGTGAAGTTACGATTGTAATAAATGAGGCAGTTAGTTAAGGTACCAAAGGTCCGGCCGGTCTAATGTCATTGCGGCTAGTAAACCACATTTGAAACGTGTGACTGGAATGATATGACATTCTGATGTTTATCACATGGTTTTTGATGTCAGGGTTCAATTGATATTGACTTAGCAATCAATTACGAGAGAGAGAGAGAGAGAGAGAGAGAGAGAGAGAGCGCGAGAGAGAGCGAGAGAGCGCGAGAGAGCGCGACAGCGAGAGAGAGAGAGAGAGAGAGAGAGAGAGAGCATAGCACCAGCTACCACAGTGACAGCAGCATGCCCTCCTGTTGATACAATTGGGCCCGTTCTGATTTGGGATCCATTTAATTTAGAACTATACACTTTACACTCTCAAACAAACATTTAATTTAGAACTGTACACTTTACACTCTCAACCAAACATTTCATTTAGAACTGTACACTTTAGACTCTCAACCAAACATTTAATTTAGAACTATACACTTTACACTCTCAACCAAACATTTAATTTAGAACTATACACTTTACACTCTCAACCAAACATTTAATTTAGAACTATACACTTTACACTCTCAACCAAACATTTAATTTAGAACTGTACACTTTACACTCTCAACCAAACATTTAATTTAGAACTATACACTTTACACACTCAACCAAACATTTAATTTAGAACTGTACATTTTACACTCTCAACCAAACATTTAATTTGGAACTATACACTTTACACTCTCAACCAAACAATTAATTTAGAACTATACACTTTACACTCTCAACCAAACGTTATGACTAGCAGCGTGCTGTGCCCCTCAAGAGACATTCCTGTTTGTTTATCCAACGTTGGATGCTTGCCGGGGTGGCCAGGCCCTCCCGGCGTTCCTAACACAGAGGGCCCGGCCACCCCGCGGGATCACCTTACGGTTCCCGTCGAGTCCCCTTGGTTTGAAACTCAACTCCCCTGCACCGCCAGGTCCTCCTGTGGATCTGTGTGTGTGTGTGTGTGTGTGTGTGCTGGAGGTCTCAGTTCTGTTTCAGTTATTTCGTTTGACTGTTAAATGTAAGCCACTGTTTATTTCTGTTTGCGTACTGTTGTCATGTATACTGCATTGTAGTTAATCCCTATATTTAATTTGACTCTGCATATCAATACTGCTACTAAAGATAAATGACGATGTCAGCAGTGCTTGTATCAGGAGTTGCTGCTGCATTTTGAGTTTGAGAAAAACTCATTGCAAAGACTAAGGCTTTGAATGCAAATCATTGTTATAATCATTTTGAACTTGATATTCAAGTTTACTATAACAAAATCACAAACCATACCATAGACTAGTTGACAGAGTTTAGCTGATAGTGTCTGTTGTCTATTATATATTTTTAAACAGACCACGAAAGTCACATTACTATAGGCTACCCTGCGAGGTTTGTATTGCTGGGACAAATAAAACCTCCATCTGTTGGTTTGTTGGTAGATGGGACAGGTGTAGTGTTTATAGGGGATAACATTAGCACATGTATACAAGGTTTTCCACTGACATGGTAAAAGGCCTCGTAAATAAACCAGTGCCAAATGGATCCATAGGTTTCTGTGGAAGCCTATCTAGCCTGGTCCCATATCTGTTTGTGCTTGCCAACTTGGTAAGACAGAACAGACAGGTCGGGAACCAGGCTATTTTGGGGGGGGATTCCACAATTCACATCAAATGCTTTTAAGTCTCTAATAAATGTTGTTGCCTAACAACAGATGACAATGATTAAAGTTATTGCCTAACAACAGATGACAATGATAAAATGTGTTGCCTAAAAACAGTTGACAATGGTGACATATGTTTGTTGCTGCAATGCAATAGGCATCAGTGTGTTTTATTCCAAGTAGTCAGTTTGAATCAAAATACTGATAAAGCACACAATCAGACACGCAAACTTGAGCGCCATATTTTCTCGCTATGGATGTCTATTACTCAGTCAAATCCTTGATCTAACGACTCAAAAATACTTAACCTCTGACAAAAAATAGCCCAAAAAGTTTCCTCAATTAATTCCACAGATAAAATGGCCACCTATAAATGTCACGCTGAAATAGCCCTAGAAGCCGTCCTGGTGATACTCTACACCTCAAGTAAACCCAAGTAAGACCTCACATCAAAAAGTATGCTGCCAGACACACACACACACACACAACACACACACACACACACACACACGGATGCACGCACACACGTCACCCTTCTCCTCTTCTCCTCTCCTGATGGAGAGGTCAACTTTAAAAGGACCCACACGGCACGTTTACACCTCCAAGCCAAGCCCTGTCATATGGTGTAACAGGCTGTAACACCTGCTTCCTACATATACTACATGGCACAAAGCATATAATATAACACTAAATAGAATGGATCATTGGTGAAAAAGGATGAATCTATCATTTAAAAAAAAACTCTACTGAAAATGAAATAACACACATAAAGAGATCTATTAATACTTCAAATAAATGAGTACCAAAGATTAAACGGTTACATGTATAAACCGTTATTATCCGGCCAAAGCCTACTGGGTTTTTGTAGTTGTGTATTTACATCTTCGCAGACGGTTTTGATTTAATTCCGTTAGACCCGTTTTTATCACTAAAGAGAAAGCTTATATCTGGTCGTTTCATTTTACGTGTTTACAAGCCAGGCATTTAATTACATAGTTTGTAGGAGATATCAGTTTGAAATCAAGTCAACACAATAAAAAAATACTCAAAATCTATATTTAAAAAAGTTTAAAAAGCAACAAAAACGAACAGTGATTATGAAGATCTATTTTGCCAAAGCCAATGTATTTTTTTGCAGCTTTGCACTGTAGAGTCCTCGCATACGGTTGTAATAAAATCCATTAGACCCGTTTTATCACTAAAGAGAAAGCTTAAATATGTTCATTTCACACACGTGTTTTCAAGCCAGGCATTTAATTACGTAGTTTGCCGGAGATATTAGTTTCAATGGAGTTAAGTTGTCATGTAAAGACAAAAGCTGCTGTCTGGCTCCACAGCTGTCAACAAGGCCTTTTGCTGGTCCGTTCTTATTCACTGACAAAACACACAACACCATCCGCCACCACAGCTTAGATATAATAATAATAACTGAAACACAACTGAAACCCGTATGTTCAAATCCAGAAAGATATGGATTGAAGACAGTGTTCCAACTAAAACAAGAGTGCACATCTCAGTCAATATGGTACATCTGATTTAGTTCTTGAAATAAAAAATATACTGTATTTAAAAATACATCAAATAAGTAGAACTGACTGGAGAAACACTGGCTTACAACAAGAAACATACACCTTGGCACAAATGCATAGTCTACTCTGCGCCCCAGTGTTGGGCCACCATGTTGAGCCCTTCCTCTGCTATGCTCTCTCTAGGCACAGAGGCAAGCCAGGGCATAGGTGGAACAAGGTGACGTGTCTAACCAGCTTTCTCACAGACACACCGCATATCACACACCACATAAAAAATAAGTTGATGAATTAATTCAATTAAATTATATTCATAACTTTAAGAGCAGAGACAAAGATGGTGGATAAATTAAAATACTTCACTCAGGCCATTTACCATTGAAATAAATTGTCAGTTCCTGTCTACTTAAGTTGTGATAGCAGCTGGGTCTGGTCTTCTTAGTTCATTGACTTCCATTGAAACAGAAAAAATTAGGGAGTGGGATGTCTCTCTTCCTTTTCCGTCACTATGCTGTGCGCAAATGAGAGAATCCCACACATGTGCAGAAGCTTCCGACCTTTAGCTGTCGAGAAGAGGGTTCCAAAAAAACATGGATCTGCAGCCACTCAGTAACTTTAATTATAAGCCATACTAAATTATTGTAATGCATATAATGCTTATAATTTGCAATGCTAATAAATGTTTATAAATGCACTATAAATACTAACTTATTGATAGTGTATCATGCTGACTAGTTAAATTAAAGTTGTATACTTTATTCTAAAGTTATTATGAAGAGTTACTATAAAATCTGTCATTCAGCCTAAATATACTATATGTATTTGACAAAAGCACGTATTCACTAATCTTGATATATGAAAGCCACATTTTCTAATCATGCTTATTAATGAAAGTTATTGTAAGGCGTTACCCCAAACTACAATCCTTATGTCTCATTCAGTAGGGATTTACAGTGTGTGTTTCACAGCAACATTGTAACTAATCTTGATAAGAGAAAGCCTGACATTTGTCTGACCTTTTACAAGTTTAAGTACCCCAAAATGTACAATCTGTCGTTGTAGCCTACGCGTATTTACATCCACACAGAGCAGTAGCACATATCCCCTAATCTTGATAAGCGAAAGCCAAAACATTTGCCTGACCTTTGACCCGGGTGGGAGTTGGGTAAATCCAGCCCCTGACATGGGATAGGTCCTCATGGCTGCAGCTGGTAGGTTAGCTCCGGATGATACTTCTGGATAAATATGGAGGAAACAGGAACAACAGGACCGTGAAACACATGGGATCGAGGGAAGTTCATGTTGTGTTCATTCTTGACTTATGTGAAGAAACCAGAACATCACAATTACTTATGTTTAAATGTTGTCATGTTATCCTAGTTTTGCTTGTTATGTTTGTATCATGGCTGTTCTTGAAATTAAAGGACCAGTCTATCTCACAGTCTCACCTTAAAAAAAAACAAAAAAACAATCTTGACTCACAGTACTTTAATCTTGACTGAGAAAAAAATATAAACCCCCAGACAAATAGTGTAAAAATACATCAACAAGTTGCAAAATTAGTAATAGTAATTTACATCAATATTAAACGTTTTATTTGTGTTTTATAGGTACTATATTGAGATGATATCAACACATGCACGCTCAAGTTAGCCCGATCTGCTCCCTAATGCCTAGATCGAACTATCCAAAACGAGACCAATGCCATGCGCTCTGCAGTTCCACCCCCATCTACCGCATATCTACCACATATTTCCCCTGTTAAAAACACCACAACATTGACCTCCAACCTCTAACCCGAGGTCTTTGACACACACAGGGTTGGGTAGGTTACTTTCTAAATGTAATCCGTTACCCAAACACATTAACATAATCTGATTACATTCCGTTACTTTTAGGTAGGCCGTCATTGTAAATAAGAATTTGTTCTTAACTGACTTGCCTAGTTAAATAAAGGTTCAATAAAAATCGAATTAAAAAAACAAGACAAAAATGTTTCCTTACCAATTGAACGACATCTATTGCAGGATAAATCAATGTTAAAGTTTACATAGCTGGCCATGTCTGGATGTTACATCTTACTTTATGGGTTGATTATGTAGGCTTCTTCTAACCCATTGCTTTCTACTACATATAATAATAATAATAATAATAATAATAATAATAATAATAATAATAATAATACGATTAAATTATATATTTACATTAACAACCAAAAACTCCTTGATCTTCAAGAATAGGACTTGGAAATATGGAAATATAGATTATCCAAATTGTTTTACCTGAGCATGACTACAAAACTAAGGACTTATTAGCCAGCCCTACTGATTGGGCTCATTGATTGCATTTGAAAAATAAATGCTACTTTGCAGAATATATTTTGATTTGTTTTACCCTTTTTTTGTTACTACATGATTCCTTATGTGTTATTTCATAGTTTTGATGTCTTCACTATTATTCTACAATGTAGAACATTTTTTAAATAAAGAAAACCCTTGAATGAGTAGGTGTGTCATAGTGGTCTCTGACTTGTGGTCAGACTCGCTCAGGTGGAACAAACGTTAACTTTTTTCAATGCTGATTTGAATGTCATTGAGAAAACAGAGAAGTGTCAATGTTTTTTTTTTCCACAAACATCCTTTCTGAATTGAAAAGTAATCCTCAAAGTAATCATCTAGTTTTTTTTTTAAGTATCTGTAATCTGATTACAATCTTTTTTCTGGTAACGTAACCGGTTACAGTTACCGTTTTTTGTTAACCCTTACATGTAACGGATTACATGTACTCCGTTACTCCCCAACCCTGCACACACACATACTCCAACCTACCTTGATTGGCGGTGGAAGAGTAAGCCATGGAGTTATTCACTCCAACGTTGTTTAGGCATCCTTCAGACGACCCGGCAGAACCGTAGTGGACAGCTCCGTCTGTGATGGTAGCACTGCGGACAGAACGGGACGCCACGAGAGGCTTGTTTTAGTTTCCTGACTAACTGACTGAGTGATCTGACCCCCTGCCCTTGTGCTGATCTGTCCTCTCCCTGGCTAGTCTATCTGGCTGACTAACGGAAAAGTAAATGTATTAAATCAAATTAAATAAATAATTTTGCACGCTCTATGTACAGTATATCCCAATGATTGAATGGGTATTAATTACACCAATGTTTTGGGCATAGTCCACTTTCTGCAGGGATGCTACGGGAGACTAGTTTTAGATTTCTGACAGACTGACTGACTCTCTCCCCTCGACTGTCCGTGCCTGGCTGTTGCTATATCTTGTGACGGGGGATCTCAAGTCTCATATTCATAAGCCATTAAGGCTGTATGTGGAACACAAGTGTAAAATCAAATGCCTCGGCTGTCCGGGAATATTTACTTTGGGAATAAAATAGCCGTGTAGGACAGGACAGCCATAATGGAGGAGATCAGATTAAGGTGAAGACATGACTTAATGGTATGACGATTAAACTTACAAAACAAGGTCAGAAACGAATACATTTTGTCTGAGAAGCTGCCAAATAACGTATTAAATCTGTACTGGAGCTTGTTAAACAAACTTACAAAACAAGGTCAGAAACGAATTAATTAAGTCACTTATAAAGCATTTTATAAAGCATGTATAAACACATATAATGACTTAATCATTAAAGTTATTACAATTTTGTAGCCCATACCTGACTGAAAAGTACCCTAAGAACATAGCAAACTTTCAGTGAAGCACATGCTACGCAACATTTCAAAACAGATAGTTTTTGATAACACTTTACAATAAGGTACACTTTCTAAAGCGTTTCTAATTATGTAATTAATTATTTATAATGCATTTACAAATGATTAAATAACTCATTAATAATGTAGTTATAAACCCTTTAAAAACCCCTAGGTGTTACATAGTTTGTTGCCTATAACTGACTGAACATACTTCTCAAACCCACATGTTACACAAAATGTCAAAACAAAATCAAAACAGAACACATTTAAGAAATAGTTTTTGCCTATACTGTATCTAACTGAATGTCACCCTCACTACTGTACTTCCCAACCCACAGTATGAGTGGAGCACGTTACACATCACTCACTTGTTGTCAGTCCCTCCCTATTCCTAGACAAGAAGCAGAAAGATGTTTCTAGATCACGCAGAAGCATATGAACATGCTGTCTAATCGATTTGACCTCCCTATAACTCATAACTCACCCTTCAGAGTACAGCAAGCGGTTCTGCAGGTGTAGTTTACCATTCACGTGCTGGTCCCAGTCCTGAAAACACACATCCAACCAGACCCAGTCAGATAGATAGACCCTGGCTCACTGAACGCTAACCCCTACCTCAGTGCACCCACCCCCCCACCCCGAGCACAACGACATGCCCCCTGTGTGTCTGGCTCTGATCATGGGTGGCTGGACTATAATTAAAGGGGCAACGACTTGGAGCGGAGAGCAACTGCTTCTGGAGCAGCTACAGTTAGCCTGGTCTCAGATCTGTTTGTGCTGTATAGCCAAATTGTCATGCCAGTGGGATATAGGCGGTCCCGAAGGAGTTGGCTAGACCGCACAAACAGATCTGGGACCAGTATAACTGTCGTTGGCTCTGTGTGTTGTATTATGACAGCCTGCATCCTACAGTAAAAAACACTATCGTGCCAACATTAATGGCCTTTACTCACTACTGTGTTACTAAATACTCTGTTACCCTTTTCACACCAGCTGGCCAATCCAAGCCATACTGTGCCCAGCTGTACCTGGTTAAAGGAGGAACATGCACTGGAAACGACAATGTGCAAAGAAGCCGGTACAGTGTGGTTCAGGTTGGCATGGTAATGTGAACAGGGTAGTTGGCTTTGTGGTGTAATGATGTCACAGCCTGCAGTGCTCCTCACACCGTTCGATATTCACACCATAGAATTAGGAATTAGAATACTAGAATCGACTTGAACCTTCTTAAAGATCAGCCGTTTTGGTCAGCAAGTTGATCAACCATGGTTTGCCAGTGTTGTGATAAGATATTGCGCAAAATAAGGAATTTTAAGAATTTATCTGCACTGTGTTTGTTAGCTAGCCAGCCAGTTTTAGAGGAATGAATCCAATAATTGTTAAAATGAACTGTATGCCAACATTCCATTCAACCAATGCAGTCAATCCACAGCCAGACACTGGTTGAAATCAGTTGATGATACTGTAGGACTTAGACAAGTTGTAAATGCAACAAGTACTGATATTGTATCATATAACAGCACTCGCAGCTTTCCTAGATAACTCAAATAGAAGAGACATTTCTATTTTAGAGGCTATTTATACATACAATTGGTATAAAACCCGCATAAACTGTATTTATAACTTTATGACAATATTATAGGTTGACAATAATTCTATTACACAATTTCTGATAAATCACATGCCTTACTTTTATTTCCCTACATAATTAAAATCAGGATTATGACTCTACTGCCATTCATTCCAATCAGACTGGTTTGGATTTCTCTCTGACCAAGATGGCTTCCATTTTCACCCCATTCTGGAACTTTGAGGGTTTATGACACACCCCCTCTAGTAATTTAATATGATCTCTATGGTTCACACACTACAGTAAATGAAAATGGAAATGTATTAATGATGTATTTTCACTAGAATTAAACCATATGTTATCCCACATCGTCTATGCCTGCATCTCAGTTTCAAAGAGCAATACATTCTAATGGGAGTGTCATCAAGCTTGTTGAATGTAAATAAGTGTTTCTCTAGTCTAGACTTTACAGGAAGTTACATGTTTCTCCAAAGGAAGTGACATACACAGGAAATTACATAATCCCTGTCCAGTGAGCTCCACTCACCTTGAGGTTATAGACCTTCTTCTCGCAGATGGTGCACTGGTGGGGCAGGTGGGATGGCGTCACGGCGTGGTAGTCATTTAGCTGGTGATGTTGGAGTTGTACGGAACCACCCGTAGACAGGGTATCCTCTCCCCCCTGCAGGAGCTGCTTGTGGTATCCCACAAACCCCTGGGTGCCGCCCATGCCTGCTCCAAACGAGGAAGTAACACCCCCACCGCCGGAATTGAACTTGGGGTCAGAGGTTGGCTCCTCTGGATTGTACAGTTCCTCTCTGGCACGGATTGGCTGCCCTGTCGCCATCCATACTGTGGCAGTATTGGAAACCATGTCCAACCCTTTCCCCATGTGGCTCATGTTAGCTGGGTTTTTCCACTGCTGCTCCTTAAAAGCATTCTTGTTCTGATCATTTTGATTCCCAACACCAAACCCAGCCTGTTGTTGTTGTTGACTCTGACCGTTTTGTCCATAGAAGTCAATCTGAAAGCCTTGGTTTGTACTCTTGGCCTGAGTCATGATTGGCACGTACTGCCCTTGTCCTTCTCCGGCTTCACTCGACGCCACCGATGTCTCCCCCAGGAAGCCATACTGGAGACGCTTATCCGTATCTGAAGGGTATGTTGATCCGGTTTTCTTGCCGTAGTCTGATCCAGCAAGCTGGTTGGCCTGTTGCTGCTGCTGTTGGTTCCCTGAAAACCCCCCACCTCCGTAATGGTTCAACCTCACATTACCATGATTCTGGTTGAACCCGGCCTGTACCAACGTCCCCAGGGCAGAGTTGGGGGGTGGCGGGGGTGGCGGCGGTGGTGGAGGTAGTTGGTAGGCTAGGGCACCGGGGTGGAAACCACCACCAACTGCTTGGGCATTACTGACCATGGCCGAGGCGCGGAGCTGGTTGAAGAGGGGCTGGGACATGGCCACATTGGCGAGGACCTGATTGAAAGAGAAGATATAAAAGCTTGCATTCCAAAATAAAAGTCCTATGTACTGCTAAATACAGGCAATCCAATAAATTCTGTAACAAACCTGATTGAGGACGCTGGCTGCGTTTGCGGAGTTTGCGTTGCCCCCCACAGCACACTGGGCCAGTTTAAGGCGGTGGAAGGTGAGCTGGGCCTGGAGCTGGGCAAGCTGAAGGCTGGCGGGTGTCAGGAGGAGCTGGGAGTTCTGGTGGTTCTGGTGTCTCCCACCACTCAGCTGGCCCTGGCCATCGCACACTGGCAGGGGCTTGTTATCATTGCCGTCGGACACACTGGTGCTATAAACAAACAGGGAAAAAATGGATGAGAAAACGTAAACAAGGTTTGGGACCCACTGTTTAAAATAAATAAATACATTATATATCCATAATATTTAGCTTCTATGCCTTCTGTGGAGGAACTAGAATTCGTATCAGGGTCATAGACCATTGCATTATATGGGAACCGGTAGCAGTAACAATTTGTTTCGCACCACGCATGGTTAAACGACACTACAGAAGTTTTTCAACCAGCTGTAGACATTAACACTTATCCACATACCCACATACCCACCACACAACCCCAGACCCCTCCCGGATGCGACCCCGTTTGACTGGGCCCTGTCCTTTCGTGTTCTGATGAATGTGCTCACATGCTAGCTAAACTTAGTATCTTGCACTATCAATCAAATCATCTATAGAACCCCATGACTTGACACAGCCCAACCCGACCAACCAACACCCCCGATTCAACACTCTAGAACTAGAAGCCGAGAGACCAATTGGATTAGGGGTGGGCAAGGTCCCAAGAGAAAGTTGTTTTAAGACATTGATGGACATGGCAGCCATGTTGTTTTCTCACATACATGAAGGTCTATAGCTCTGCATAAGGGACATTTTGTTTGTGACATGTAACAACACAGCTTCTTCATAGGGTTACTGTCCGCTGGGTTCAAATTGTGAAATATGGACAAGAGATTAATATAGATATCTAGGTCGTTGTGTTTTTTTTCAGAACTTGGAGAAGCAACTGAATCTTTGTGAGGATTAGCACCTCGTGGTTTGTGGTGCTACTGGCTTGTAGAGTTGTCATATGGTCTTATGGGGAGGTATGTTTTCACATCATAAAGTCATCACGTCAGTGCTGTCGCTAAATTAGATATCAGTTATATTATAGTGGATTTTGTCATTGAGATTTCACCATTTCCACATTTTACTGATAGTATGCCATCATTATTCCATAGATTATTCAAATAATCAAAGGTTTTTCCATAGTATTAGGCTACTCGTTATTTTAAAAAAAAGTCTAACATCATACACCGTTATAGTGCACCTGCAACATCTTGATATATTAGCATACTGTATTACACACTTCTAATTCAAACTTGGACAATTAAACGCTATGACAATTACATGCTATGACCTCATATTGGCATCATCATACAGAATTACTGTGCATATCATATCGCATATCACTATGATGTTGGTCTTACGGTCACATGTTACTGTATGACATCACCATGGCACCAGTGCCTCATGTTAAATTACATACTGGCTTGTACTGAGGCTTGTTGCACACAGTGACGCTAAGACTTTAGGACCCCACAGCAGCTGCCCTTTTAACTGCCTGTCTGTCTTTCCATCCTGGCAACACCACCACACGCTAACCCTGTAGTAGTACACGTAGCCATCTTTAAAAGTCCTGCACGCTGTAAAACCACACAAACAACAACTGCCCCGGTTGCCCCTCGTCGTCCTTCTGTTGGCTGAGATTAAAGTGCCAGTAATGTCACAATGATACCCTCTGTCTCTGTTAGACCCGACCAGGCTATAGGCCTAGCTGCCCAGATCAGATGAAGCTGTTTATGTCATGTCACCCAGTAAACGGATAAAGACAGTGAGTGTCACGGTATTGGTGGATAAGCAGGGTGACTTGTGCTAGAGCATTGGACAATATGAGAGGTGATTTATAAATTATAAATTCAGGTTTATAAAGGAAGCAAGGAATAACATAAAATACTTTACAGCATATTGTTGTCTTTACACAACTTGCTTTGAGCAACAATACCAATATGTACTTTATTTAATAGCTACGCAAGTAAGTGTTGAACTAGCTCTCTTGGGCGTTTGACAGGGCGGTCAGCCCCCTGTGCCGCATGTTGTACACACTCTTATCAGTACAAGCACGCTGATGGATCATATAAACACCGCCGCAGCCGATGACTCGCTGCTAAAAATACTAGTCTCTCATCTGTTCTGACACACAGCCCTTGATAGACGAATATGGCCGCGGCTCTAAGGCAGCTGGCTCTGAGTAGAGCAGACCTGGGTCCAAATAGTATTTGTTTTCTTTCAAATAATTTAGCTGCTCTTGATTGAGCTGGCATAATCGGATCAATAGAATAGTCCCAAAAGCTCAAACCCCGCCCACCTGTTTTTCAGGGCAAAGCTCAATCAAACGGCTAAAGTGTTTTAAAGACAGTCTGGCTTGCTGAGTGCTGCTAGCCAGGCCACTTCAGACCTGTCCAGATATTGTAATACGAAACAGATTTATTAGTAGAGGTATAGATCCATGGCTGCGTCTCCTCAAATGACACTCTATTTTCTATATACTACTACTTTTTACTATGGACACTCTTCAAAAGTAGTTCACTACATAGGGAATAGGGTGCCATTTAAGACTTAGCCCAGGTGTCAAGTCGTCCCAGACAGTCATTCATTAATTAAAATCATGTGGTGGGATATTGGAGCGTGATCTGATAAGCCATAATTAGATGTGCTCTAAAGGATCTGAGGCCTTTTCACCAATCAGAGATGGATACAGTGTATATTACACTGACTGATGATAATATGAATGTCACACTGTGAATTTCTCTGGAGCGATCCTCAGCTGAAGATGACCCTCTACAAATGGCACGTTGCTCTTATACCTGTGTAGTAACTACAGCAACAACATTGTATTAAATAGTACCTAAGTTATTGCATTATAATTGAGTTAACATGCTTTTTTTTATTACAGTGGAATGTTGCTTATAAAAAAAATGCTGATTCCACTGTTGTTTTGCTAATAACCTTGTAACTAACTGGGCTATTAGGTCCAAACGCTTGTCTGGGGTCCTACTGTGTGTCTGTCTGATGGGTCCTACTGTGTGTCATAAATGCTGGACCCAGTCTCCTATACGCCAGAAAAAGACTCTCGCACACACAGGGTGACGTCATCGCTGCCTTAGCTTATGTCGCCACGGTTCAACAAGCTCAAGCTCACCCTTGAGTGTATAGTTGGAGGTGTTCCGTTTTAGAAACA
Organism: Thymallus thymallus; assembly: GCA_023634145.1. Classification (NCBI taxonomy): domain Eukaryota; kingdom Metazoa; phylum Chordata; class Actinopteri; order Salmoniformes; family Salmonidae; genus Thymallus; species Thymallus thymallus. The sequence continues at coordinate 4,509,913 of CM042394.1, read as the reverse complement.
CAATAACAACGTAGGGAGTGAGCTATTATTTTCAACATGTACATACCGGTATGTCTATTTGTACACTAACTAAAATAGAATGAGGATCTCATAAATCACTATATCGGAGACAACATTATAAATTAATATAATACAGACATCATCCAAAACAATCTTAGCAATATCCAATTCTATACATACAATTAAATCAAATTAGACTAGTCTTAACTGTGGTATTTGTCATGTTCTCGTGTGAAACTATTTCATGCTCCTGTTTTTAATAGTGTAACAATGTGGACGGGACGCTGTTGTGCTGTGGGTAGGGCCGCATGCTTCCTAATTAATTAGTAGTAGTTATTATAAACAAGGAAGGGGGGGGGGGGGGGGGGGCTCCCTGTTATTGTTATGCTGCATACAGGTGTTGGATCTTAAATTCACCAGTATTGTCACAGCAAAATAATTCGAAACATTTAGTCCATAATGTTGCTTGATCGGTGGTTAGGCTATTAGTTGGCCAGAATTAGGCTACATGAAAACTGCAAAACTGTTAATATAACCAACTGTGTGTTTTCAGTGAATTTATGTCAATCATGAAGCTCATATGCATTTCCTGAGGTGCATGAAAATTCTCAGCAGCAAAAGAGTGATCAAATTAGTGTCCTACATCTGTACGTATATGGTAATATGTGATAATGTGTTATATGTTGGAAATGTAGTTAATGTAAGCAGTCATCTTTAAGTAAGGATAGCCTACATAAATAATATTTAATGTAAGGCTATTTACTGGTTAAGTCGAATTGTCTCAAATATACATGATAAGTTATAATATGTTAAAAGTTGGAAATGTAGTTCATATAAGCAGTAATCTGAAGAAACAGGATACTAATAATTTTTATGATGTCAAATTGCCCTAAAGTGTATGCATTCAAAAACAATAATATAGTAACTATTTTGTTAGGATTGTTTCTCTCAACATGCTGAGAGAGACCATATTGAAGTCTAACTTTTACTAACAGAAAACAATTAAGATAATAAGAATTTATTAGCAAATTTTCCATTGACAATTTAAGTTAATGGAAAATGTGCATTAAATGAAATACATGAACAATAGACATATTTGTATTTGTGCTGCTACTTGGACAAAAATATTATACATTTTATAAAGTTTATATATAAGTATATATTTAAATTATGTTTTATTTAAGTATATGTCCACATTTGTTAATTTATACTGAAGTTATATGTATTTAACTTATACTTAGTGTATACACTGAGTGTTTGAAAACATTAGACTTTCAATGAACACCTGCTCTTTCCATGTTCGCCGTGGAACGCTTTTGACACCTTCATGCCCGGACGGATTGAGGCTGTTATGAGGGCAAAATGGAGGGGGTGAAACTCAATATTAGGAAGGTGTTCCTAACGTTTTCTATTATAAGTATATGTTTTGGTCAAAAGCATGCTAGGAGCAAGGGCATTCTAATTGGTTGATTTTTATTGTTTCCCACACATACTGTTGGGTTCTACTTAATTAAATAATTTAAATTTACACAAGGAACAGTTTAAGTATTATGAAACAACAATTATTTTAATGTATTTATTTATTATGAAACACTTATTATTTGTCCAAACAACACTTCAAGCAAATGTGTTACTAGAAAAATGACATATTGTTGTGTGAAAGATACTCACAAATTCAAACAAATTCTGAATGAATCATTCTAAATGAACAAAAAAAACACAATCCAGCAAAAGCAAATCCCACTATCTCCGCTCCCGACTTTCCTTCTCTCTCTACCTTGGAGCAGCTGGTTCCCTCTCCTCTGTGTGAGGAGCTGGTTCTCTCTCCTCTGTGGTTCCCTCTTCTCAGCTGGTTCCCTCTCCTCTGTGTGTGTGTAACCAATTTGTCATGATCAGACTTCTCACCAACATTTAAACACATCGTCCCCCTCTCCTCTGCAGCCTGATAGATGACTGTACTAACCATAATGACCCTTTTCTGTTATGTGACTGTCTCAAAGCCCAATGAGTGTTGACTCCATAACAAATGAGGACAGAGTAGCTTAGCCGCGTAGCATGGATGGCGCATTACACGGACATACTATACGTAGCCTGCATGTTGAGGATTGTATTTCTAGGAAAATATTATTGATATATCACGTAATATTTCAAATGAATAGTAACAGTATATATTAAGTAGTTCAATATATAATGTACACTATATTGCAGTCTCACGCTGACAGATTTGTCTGTAAGCCAAGTGTTCCTGTTGAAAATATTAACACGCACTTGAACATAAAATAAATATACAGTACATTGAACGGAGAAGGAGATATGATATTAATAAATCGTGTGTGTATCCCAAAAAATGAAATAATTGTCTTACATTAGTAGTGCAATGAAAATGCCAGTGATAAAGCTCCATGTTGATGAATTGAATATTAGAAAATTACACCAATGACTAAATTTGATAAATAAATCTGAAATAAATAATTTGAGTATTTGTGGACAAAAGTAAAACTAGCTAAATAAAGTCAAACCTATCAGGAATCAACTCAATCACTCCCACATTCCAACAAATCCCAAAACACTCACTGTCTACTGGTAAATCATCAGACTTAATAAACCAAGTCTAATATTCGGATATAAGTCCATATTGTTTGGATATAAGCAGTCCCATTCAAGTAAAGATCCATATAGTTTATTTCCACAAAACACTTAGAACTTGGAACACTTCTAAAGACATCAAAGAGAACTCTTCAAACATAAAGTTCCAAATAGGCCACGTTCCGCTAGCTTTATGAGAGGAAATATACTACTTAATTGGACCCTAAAGTGCAGAGTGAGTGAATACATTTAGCGAGCACAGTTCAAAAGTGAAAAGTATGTCGAACAAGACGCCCTATTCTTTTCCCAACCAAATCAAATCGAATATATTTATAAAGCCCATTTTACATCAGCAAATGTCACAAAGTGCTTATACAGAAACCCAGCCTAAAACTCCAAACAACAAGCAATGCATATATAGAACCGCTGTCCAAACACAGCAAGCCTACAGAGCGCTATCAATGAGATGTTTTGGTTTTATTTATTGGGATCCCCATTAGACTACACCACTGGTTCTATCAGTGACCATAGACTACACCACTGGTTCTATAAGTGACCATAGGCTACACCACTGGTTCTATCAGTGACCATAGGCTACACCACTGGTTCTATAAGTGACCATAGACTACACCACTGGTTCTATAAGTGACCATAGGCTACACCACTGGTTCTATCAGTGACCATAGGCTACACCACTGGTTCTATCAGTGACCATAGGCTACACCACTGGTTCTATCAGTGACCATAGGCTACACCACTGCACAACACAGCAAGCCTGCAGACAACTAAACCATCTACACAACACAACCGTGACCCTATACCATTATACTCAACAGAGCCATCTCCAGTATCAGAAACTCCCCAGGAGGAACAGAAAAGTCACACCAACCTGGAGCAGCGGTTGCACTGTAGGAGTCCTCTCTATGTTACACCCCACTAGCAGCTACCGTGGTTATGCTATGACCTATGTCTCGTGGCTGAGGAGGCATGAGACATGCTTGCTGCCCGTCTCCCTACTGGCACTGTGGCTAACTGTACACCAACTCCACCACCCCAACCCTTTCCTATGTCGTTAAAGTTAACTCCACCACTATACGACTGTCCTTGTGAGTGCACTGACGCTACAGTCTAACACACTGCCCTGTGAGTCCCTGTATGTGAGTACACTGTCACATTTACTATAACTTCAACACAATACCACTGCCATTCCATATGCGAGTGACCCCTGCACCTATGTAGTCCAATGTTGTTAATGCTAAGTTTACCATTATATCACTACCCTCTGGCCTTCCCTGAGTATTTAGAAAATATGTATATTTTATAGGTTTAAAATGAATTATATTTAAATTAATTGGATGTTGCAAGTTAATATAATTTGAATGATAAAACAGCTAAATACATAAAACAAAAACCAAAATGTATTCTTCTAAATCATAACATAGTCAGGTATTTTAGATAGCAGCTGGAATATTGGGTAGCCTAAAGAACAGTATGTCTGAAGATAGTATTTATAAGGTGCATTACCTTTATAAGTAACAATACCTTTATAAGGTGCATTACCTTTATAAGCTACATTACAGACATTATTAGGTGATATGTTCAACTCGGCTTTCTCATACTGACCCTCACACTTGGCTTAAATTATATTTCATCCATCCACATCTATTCTCCTTGGTTGGCACACACACACACACACACACACACACACACACACACACACACACACACACACACACACACACACACACACACACACACACACACACACACACACACACACACACACACACACTGACCAGAGAAGGATATTAATATGTTTCCCTAGATGTACATTTATAACAGGATACATTTAGTAAAAGTTTTAACAACACAACTCCTATCCTAAATGCATATAACACGCCACTGACCATAATGACAGATCTTTTTCCATAACGTTTTCTTTGCACACATATTAAAAACACCTGCAGGTAAGCTGAAATAAGTGTTTATTTATTTAGATTCTTCTTCCCATTATTATTATTATTATTAATAATATTAATATTAATAATAATATTATTAATATTATTATTAATATTAATATTATTTGACAAAGAACCCCTTTCCACTAAGACAATATTTATATATATCTATATGAATTATTCGGTGTTAAAACTGTATGTTTACTAACAATGCAGTAATGCTTTTTTAACAACTACATAGGCCTACTTCATCTATCAGTTTGCACCCAAAATATGAATTATGTTCACAACATCATATAGATTGTATTTTCATTTGACAACGAAGGAATATTATAGCATCTTTAAATGTGTTTTTGGGGGATAAATTTGTCTAGGCCTTATCAGAATCTGATAAATGTCCACAAGCAAATAAATGAAAGTAAATGAATAGGCTTGATCTACATCAGCTTGTATTAACTTTGTTAAGTTTCATAGTATTTTTGGATGATGTTTGATATTGTCTGTTCTATAGAATGTATAGCTAATGCTAGTATAACAAATGCGGACTACATTTAAATAAATTAATATTTCTCCAACTTTCCCTCTATTTGAAGAAATAAAAACAGTTTGTGTTCTGTCTTTTAGTCACCAGATGGCATTGATGTACCTCATGTTCGTCAACACTATTTGAAACGCAACGATATTTGAAACACTGCCCACATTGGACGGCATGCCTTACTTGCAACAATAATGGTCAAGGCAACTAGGTGTAATAACCTGTTAATAACTTTATTTTGCATTAATAAAAATGATGATTGGTCCATACTTTGAATCAATAAACTGTAGGCCTAGGACTACTTTATTAACATGCGGATAGTTAATTTGGTGACATCTCACCACTTTTGCGCATTGGTTTCCGGCTCTCATAATCACAAGCATTTTACCTAAGCTCCCAGGCATCCTATTCACGGTGAGGTGCCAGTGCAACAGATTTACAGCCCCTCCATCTGTTCTAGTTGAGCTCGGAGCGGTCCATCCGGGGGAGAGAGAGAACAAACTGATTTTAGTGAGACTATCTACGTGTTATTTTAGAAGTCCGGGACGGGACACGACCAGGACCAAAACGTTACTGGCCCTAAATTCAGTGCATCTTGCACCACGGTTCTTTCCACCGAGTTTGTCTCAGGACAGCAGCTTACGAGGTGACACCTGTGGCCTACAGGTCAACTCCCCGCTGTGCTGAACATAAATATAATTCAGGGGGCTTCAGTTTGGTTTCTTTCTTAGGCTACTTTTATCTTGAGTAAAGAAATGCCTAAAAAGTACTACATTAATATTGCAATAATCATCATTAATATAAAAAAGTGACAAGCAAAATATTCATAACGTAGAATTAATGCATAGGGGCCTAAAAACATGTTCACTTTAAAATAAATTAAATGGACAGATGATCAATTATGCCCCTTAATCCAAGCAACACCACCATACCATCACCTCTGTAGGAATACAATCTTTAATTAACCTAGTCTAATTTAATCCCGCTAGATGCCATTGAAACATTTTTGTTCTGTGGCTTCAGGAGTTCCTGTGGAGATATGATTTAACCATATGAAGGCACCATTCTCTTTCTGATGAGTCTAAACCAGGGCTCTCCAACCCTGTTCCTGGAGAGCTACCGATCTGTAGGTTTTCAATCCAACCCTGTTCCTGGAGAGCTACCAATCTGTAGGTTTTCAATCCAACCCTGTTCCTGGAGAGCTACCAATCTGTAGGTTTTCAATCCAACCCTGTTCCTCGAGAGCTACCCTCCTGTAGGTTTTCAATCCAACGCTGTTCCTGGAGAGCTACCCTCCTGTAGGTTTTCAATTCAACGCTGTTCCTGGAGAGCTACCCTCCTGGAGGTTTTCAATCCAACGCTGTTCCTGGAGAGCTACCCTCCTGTAGGTTTTCAATCCAACGCTGTTCCTGGAGAGCTACCCTCCTGTAGGTTTTCAATCCAACGCTGTTCCTGTAGAGCGACCCTCCTGTAGGTTTTCACTCCAACCCCTGTTGTTACTAACCTAGTTCCGTTTATCAACAAGTTAATTATTAGAATAACGTGTGCTAGATTAGGGTTGAGTGAAAACCTACAAGCGGTTAGCTCTTCAGTAACAGCGTTGGATTGAAAACCTACAGATCGGTAGCTCGCCAGAAACAGCATTGTAGTGAAAACATACAGGAGGGTTTCTATCCGAGAACAGGTTTGGAGTGAAAACCTACAGGAGGGTAGCTCTCCGGGAACAGGTTCTGAGCAAAAATCTACAGGAGGGTAGCTCTCCAGGAACAGGTTCTGAGTGAAAACCTACACCACGTGCCACCATCCTCCTGTGACGCACACATCCAAACCCCCAGTCACATGACCCAAGAAGACATGGATCGGGAGGCCAAGTCCATCAACCCTAACCGTGCCTCTGACTCTTCCCAATAAGGAACAACCAATCAGTCACATTCCACAACCCTAATTCAAATTTTCAATAGATCCGTCACACAACGCTCAACTGCTTACTCATCACGTGGTTGAGGGGGAGATTTGGGTTGAGGTATGGATGGATGGATCAGCTAGATTACTCATCATGTGGTTTGGGGTGAGGCCTGGGCTAGGGGTAAGGTATGGATGGATGAGTCCGGGGGGTCTGGGCCAGCTAGATTGAGCCTGGGTTTACTGCTCCAGGGGCTCAAATACATGGTATTTGGCACAGCTGAGGGAGCCTCTGATTTATGGCTGCCCAGGAACGGGTGAGGAATCCTGGCCACAGACACATGGGCAGGCCCCTGATGAGCCTGGAGGACTGGAGCTCCATGAAGCTGATGGTGAAGCCGTAGTAGTGTGTGTGTGTGTGTGTGGTCTAAGTGTAATAGCAGTGATTGGCACATTCCCACCTGACGTTTTTGAAAGGTGGACATTTATGTTGCAGGTTGATTGTGGGGTTTTATTAAGCAATATAATACAATCTAATTTAGGGTAACACACACTAAAAGCAACCCCTCTGTCCTCTGCTGTCAAATACATGTTGAGTCACATGGTAGCAAACACACATACTCTTACAAATCAGCACACACACCAACTCTCTCTCTCTCTCTCTCGCTCTCTCTCTTTCTATCTCCCCCCTCTCTCTCTCTCACATGCACCGTAGCTCTTATTTCATCTGCCAGCTATTAGGAAGGTGTAAGATAGGATATCGTGGCCACAGAGAGACACACAGGTCAAATGGAACCTTCTGGTCGAAGACAGCTGGACCATAACTGTGTTTCAGCACTAAGAGCATTCCTGATAAAATGTTCATACGTGTGTTTGTGTGTGTTCACTCCTGCTGTTCGGTGTACGTGTGCCTTCCTGCTAAAACACACAGTGGAAATACTTAAATTAGTGTTTCACACTGACTACCAGTGGAAGTGAGGAATTGTTCCCTAGAGTGCTATGGAAATACAGTGAATGAACTTAAACAGGAAGTTAAGGTTATGAACAATGGGTTGACCTCAATCTATACCCAACATTGCCTTCATTATAACACTATCAATCATTGTAACCATACAGTAGTAAGTAGCAAGGTCGCTTTAACTGCAATTTCAGAGAGAAGTAGTCTGAATTCAACAGGCCAAAAGATCTACCAAAACATATTTCCCTCCTATTCCTCACTAACATTCCTGAAAAACAACTAATTGATTCTCAATGGACCAACACTTAAACACTGAATGCATGAATACAACACATTCGTACGGCTAATGTTTTTCAGTAGCTAGATAATGTCTCTGAGTAGAGAGTTATTTCTTCAGCTGGTGTTTCTGAGAACGAAGCTAGCTCATACTGCAGCTAATGTTTTTGAAACCTTTCATCACTACTTCTCCACTGTTTTGAATGCTCCTCTGCTTTTTGCATTGAAGTGCTGACGAGAGCTGTGCATGTGTGTGTGTGTCTAAGATGGTTGTGGAGGCTTTCTTGGATCTTCTACAGATTGGATCTTCTTGGATCTTCTACAGATTAGCAACTGCAAATGGGAGACAAGAGACAGAGAATGTCTAAAACTAATTAACTGTCACCAACGGGTGCAGAGACAGACCAAGACGCAGCGCAGGGATAGTAGTTCGACATTTTAATCTTATACTATGTATAATCAAAACAAATGGTGAACTACAGGACACAAACAAACACTATAAACCAACGTCACGTTCACCAAAACACACGAAATGAACGGACGTAAAAAAGGCACACTTACTTTTAGTGAATGTTACAGCATATTCATGGAGCATTAATACGACAACGACCCACACCAGAGTGAAGGACAGACTCAACATATATAGGATCCCTAATTAGAGACAATGCGGTGCAGCTGCCTCTAATTAGGGATCCAACCCAAACCCCACACAGAAACAGAAAAGAAAGACACTGTCAGACTCTGACCATAGCTACATAGAGAAGCAAATAGGCTTCTCTATGGCCAGAGCCTGACATTAACAGACGTTACTGATAGTGGGTGCCATTAGGGATCACTTCCAGGTCAATTCTTCGCTCCGCTATCAGGATGACGACACTACAACCCTCCCCAAAAACAAAACCTAAGATCTAGCGCTTGTGTAGATCAGAAAGAATTGGACAGGTATAAGTAATATGGTTGTAGATCCAACCTGCCTTCTGATAGGCTAGTTCCGATTTAGGTATTTGCTCATACCTATCCAATGCGTTCAGATCTACACTAGGAGAATCACTAGTTTCTTTGGCAGACTGTGAATTGTTTTGGCTATAATATAAAGGGAGAATTGCTGTAACAGCTGAGTCTGACAAGCAATTTCTCTGCTGTGTTGTAAAATATATTTATAGTTTTACTAGAGTCCCCTTGTGGAGAATCAATTCTCCCTTTTCATTGGCTGAGCTGTTCCTGTGACAGATTAAAAATACATGTTTTTTTCTGATGAAATTCCACAGTCAAAACTGTGAAATCCAATGTTCCACTGACATGTTAGACATATATTCTGACACTCAGTATATCCTAATTTCAACAATGAAATGCAGCTCCTTCTCTCTCTGCAGACAGCAACACAGGAGCTTTTTTTGGAGTACAGGGTGACGTATCTCCCCCTCTGTCCCTCCCTCACTCCTTCCCTCCCTCTTTCCGTATCCCTCCCTCCCTCTCCCTCTCACTCTCCTATACCCTCCCTCCCTCCCTCCCTCCCTCCCTCAGTCCAAAGCAAGCGTATAATTTAACCATCTGTCAGCGCCATCAGCCGGTGACTGCCAATCACACTCTGTCACACCCGGGCAACGTGTGCCTCATCGGCCAATCGGAACTTAGTTTCCCCACCACCTGCTCCCGCCCCCCTCCCAAAGCTGATCCTCGCTGTCCACACATGGAAACCTTTGGCCATTCACAACAGGAGGTGTGAGGTAAGGCCTCTTCAGCATCTCTCCCTGGCCTGCCTGCCTGCCTGCAAACCGCTCTGCTCTTTTGAAAGCAACAGTGCCCTGGGCACAGATGAGTAGGATCCCTTTGCCATGGCAGAAAGAGGAGTAGAGAGAGAGAGGGTAATGAGAGAGAGAGAGAGTAATGAGAGAGAGAGAGAGAGAGAGAGAGAGAGAGAGAGAGAGAGAGAGAGAGAGAGAGAGAGACATACCCTAAACATCTCTAGATCTCTCATTCTACCCTGTGGGACTATTTTTTTCACATCTTGTTCATATCCACCCTGACAGGGGGTGTTGAGCCTACTTGAGTTAAGTTACGTCCTTCCATCTCTGTCAGAGGGATTAGACATGGCCTTTCTCCACAGGAGTGCAGTTCAATTCATGACTCATATTTCTAAGATGGATTTGACTCCAACTGTATTGGATTCCTTCTGCTGTAAGGTAGCCTGGTACCAGATTGTTTTGTGTTGTCTTGCCATAACAATGGCCATAGGAGTTAGCAAGACAGACAGACCAACCAGGCTACCTCAGCCTTTCTCTAAGGTACAAAAGTAGTGTGAAAGCCAAAGCTATTGAAATATTGTGTTATAATTGTAAATTTTTCACATACTGTAAGCCATGGGGAAATGGAGATCGATTAAGCATTCTAGTTTAGACCAAGGAACAGATGGGATGAGGAAAACCGTTTAGGAAAAACCTTGCATAACACAAACACACACACATAAACACACGCACACACACACACACACACACACAGACACACGCAGATGTGATTTTGACAGCCAAGCCATGTGGTCCCATATGTCTCCTTCCCAAAAGCCATTGGGATCATTTTCAGACCACATAAATAGCCAAATAGCCATTAGCACAAATGAACGTAAACAATGAGAAGAACGAAGCGATCTCGCTAACAGCTGCCATGGAACTTCAACAGGAAAGAAAGCCAACTCAGTAAAAGCCAGTGAACAGAACGTTGCGTTGATATAATCACTGTCTAGCGCTGGATATCAAGACCTGGGTTTAAGAAGTATTTTTTTTCTTTCAAATAATTTAGCTGCCGCTTCATCGAGCTTGCCTGGTGCAATGGAACAAATGAAATAGTCCCAAAAGTGCAATCTCCGTCCCTCTTACACTCCAGGCAGTCTCAATTAAATGCTGAAAGTATTTAAAAGAAAACAAATACTATTTGAACCCAGTTATATATCAAAGCCATGCAGGCCCAAAGGTAGTGTGATGATCCCTCATTCACTACACTGCACTGACCATTGAATAAATCAGAGCGCTTTGTGGATGAAGATCTGCAAACTTGTCAAAGTCCAAAGAAAAATGGCAACCACGGACAAGTCTCAGAGTAGTGCTGATTTAGGATCAGTTCCCCCCGTGGTAGCTGGTGCTATGCTGTCTCTCTCTCTCTCTCTCTCTCTCTCTCTCTCTCTCTCTCTCTCTCTTCTCTCTCTCTCTCCTCCCCCCTCCCTCCTAATCTCCTGTCACTATGGTAGCTGGTGCTATGCTTATTGATGGTGCTACCAGAATGGATCTTGGCTGCTGTATGGAAGGGATGATGAGTGAGGAATTGTCACGTTCCATGTAAGACAATATACTGTCACAAAGAATTCTCTTTACAGTCCCTTAGATCATTATCAGATAGATTTCACAGGTACATGATTGATTGTCATGCCAGTGAGCGTCCTGTGTAACAGAGTAAACTGTCACTGACGTGTTTCACCAAAAGTTGCCCAGATATTGTTATCGTAAAGATTCCAAAGTTGCCTAGACATTACCATAAATATCTCCCAGGTGTGTGCAGGCCAGGCCTACGGGTGATGAGAGGGCAACAAGACAGGCCAAGATATCAACTATTATTTCAGCTCCCATTCTATCACCTACGGATCACCTCTGCAGGTATGCTGGGGTCCCTCTGCTTAATCTGGGGCCGTGACATCACTTACTGAGGGTGGGGTGGGGGGGGGGGGGGGCACCTCTCCTTTTATACCCCTCTCTCTATCTTCACCACGGAAAGTCGCTGACAGATTTATCTGAACCGTCCCATGGACACTCTCTCTCTCTCTATCTCTCTCTCTCTCTCTCTCTCTCTCTCTCTCTCTCTCTCTCTCTCTCCTCACACACACACAATCAAACTTGGCAAGTTGCCATCTCTGTCTTGCAGAGCGAGAACACATTCACAACTAGGGTCCAATTACTTAATAGCAGCTATCATCAGGCCCTCATCAGTCACCTCCCCCAGTCCCCCAGTCCCGTCCCTGGACACCTCTCCCTTTGGGCCCAATGATTAGCTAAGAGTTAATACAGCAGGAAACTCTTTAGCTGGGGTCACGACCTTGTACTGACAGACCAACATTTTCCAGGTCCTCACCGTTGTCCCATATGGGTGTTTTTGGGTAGGCCAGTAGGCCATTAACATGCCTGATGTTAAATGAGTGCCGTCAACAATGCACTCTCTCTGTGACTCTCACTGTCTCGCTGTGTCGCTCTGTCTTTCTGTCACTCTTTCTCCCTCTCTCTCAGTCTCTCTCTCCCCCCTCTCTCTGTCTCTTTCTCTCTCCCTCTCTCCACGTCCGTCCCTGACACTTGTCTTTCTGTGTTAGCAGATAGCTGTAGAGGAAGGGGTGATAGCAGTGGCCCGGAATAGCGGTCTGATGTCAGTTTTTCCCAGAGCCAGGTGCCGTGATTAGTGAGCCCAGGGGAGGAGGACAGTTTTCATAGAAGGATATCTCATTAAGCCCTTGTTTAAGGGACACACAGTGACACCACCAGTGACACAGCACTTGGTCTAAGCCGAGAATGACAACTGTATGTTCTGTAATGTAGCCTACATGTGATGTTCAGCAGACACTTACCACTGGGCACACACTGGTTGAATCAACATTGTTTCCACGTCATTTCAATGAAATGACGTTGAGCCAACGTGGAATAGACGTTGAATTTACGTCTGTGCCTAGTGGGTTATCCCTCCGTACATTGATGAAAAAGTTAGCACCCAATTCAGAGGAGGCATAGAGCACTTGACAAACAACATACTAAAGCATACAATAGATAAAAGGCTCACTGTGACTGACCTTAGAACTTAAAATAGCCGTTTAGAGTCGTTTCCATTTTCAAATCATTCCAAACTGGGTTACAATACATTTAATAACTGACAACAAAAAAGCAACACATTTCATAACCCACACGGCTGACTCTGGCTTCAGTCAGGGTTGTTATGGTATGGTTTACGGCCTAGCCTGCTGCTTCAAACATGCATTGCACCACCCCTAGAAGTGGTGACCCAGTTATCAAAGTAGTACCAAAGTGTGTGTGTGTGTGTTATGCAAAGTGTAGGAGTATAGGCGGTTAGTCGTGACTCACTCAGACCCACCAACCAACCTGTCATATGAGTCAATATTGACTCAGGCCTCTAACACTGTTCCACACCAGCTATGTGCCATTTCCAGACCCCCGGTTACCATTTCAAATGGTAACACATTATTTAAATACATGAAATAAAGACATTAATAAAGCCACAAGAATATCAAAGTGTTATTTGCACTTGACTTTGCACCTGTCGTGATCAAACTCTCTCCAACGGGAGGAACAATCAGGAACAGTCGTCTACGTCTGACATAATTCATAGTTTCAAAGGAGGCACATCCAGTGACTCGCAGATGCAGGGGCTCAGTTATTAATAATAAAACGTTTGATTAGAAATGTCTCCATGTCAGGGAAACTAATAATGTATGAGCAATCATATTATATTTATTGTTTCGGTCATGACTAATGATGAGTCATGTGTTAAAAAGTTGTGGGATTTAAACACCCAAAGGGTAACGGGGTGGTGAATAGACCTAACCAGAGAGTTGGGACAGCTTTTAGAATGGACGCCATGTTAGCGCCTTTGAGCATTCTATTTATCCATTCATGATGAGAATCTGGACCCTTGTACATAGCGTTGTTTAAAATGTAGAATCTATTGGTCAATATTGCCCATGGCGAGCTAACATGGCTGCCATGGAATGCAGTGTCATGTAAATGCACCATAAACCTAAATGTATTAACTCTCTATATACACTACATGACCAACATCGTCAAACATCTCATTCCAAAATCATGGACATTAATATGGAGTTGGTCCCCCTTTGCTGCTAGAACAGCCTCCACTCTTCAGGAAAGGCTTTCCACTAGATGTTGGAACATTGCTGCAGGGACTTGCTTCCATTCAGCCACAAGAGCATTAGTGAGGTTGGGCACTGATGTTGGGCGACTAGGCCTGGCTCGCAATCTGCATTCCAATTCATCCCAAAGGTGTTCGATGGGGTTGAGGTCAGGGCTCTGTATAGACCAGTCAAGTTCTTCCACACGGAACTCGACAAACCATTTCTGTATGGACCTCGTTTTGTGCATGGGTGCATTGTCATGCTGTAACAGGAAAGGACCTTCCCCAAACTGTTCCCACAAAGTTGGAAGCACATAATTGTCTAGAATGTTATTGTATGTTGTAGCGTTAAGATTTCCCTTCCCTGGAACTAAGGGGTCTAGCCTGAACCATGAAAAACAGCCCCAGAACATTATTCCTCCTCCACCAAACTTTACAGTTGGCACTATGCATTGGGGCAGGTAGAGTTCTCCTGGCATCCGCCAAAACCCAGAGTCCAATGGCTGCGAGCTTTACACAAATCCAGCCGACGCTTGGCATTGCGCATGGTGACCTTAGGCTTGTGTGTGGCTGCTCGGCCATGGAAACCCATTTCATGAAGCTCCAGACGAACAGTTCTTGTGCTGAAGTTGCTTCCAGAGGCAGTTTGGAACTTGGCAGTGAGTGTTGCAACCGAGGACAGACGATTTTTATGCGCTACGCGCTTCAGCACTCGGCGGTCCCATTCTGTGAGCTTATGTGGCCTACCACTTCGCGACTGAGCCGTTGTTGCTCCTAGACATTTCCGCTTTACAATAACAGCACTTACAGTTAACCGGGGCAGCTCTAGTAGGGCAGAAATTTGACGAAAAGACTTGTTGGTGGTGGTGGCATGTTGAAAGTCACTGAGCTTTTCAGTAAGGCCATTCTACTGCCAATATTTGTCTATGGAGAATGCATGGCTGTGTGCTCGATTTTATACACCTGTCAGCAATGGGTGCGACTGAAATAGCCGAATAGTGTTCCACAGTTACAATTACTTCAGTTTAAGGTTTCTGTGAAAGCAAATTCCATGTGTGGGCAATTAATTCAATTGCTAGTATGGTGCAGAGCAGGGGAGGAGAGTTTGGCATGGTCCTTCAAGTCTTTGATTACATGGAAAGATAATACGGCTAGGGCTTGGCCGACGCCGGTGACGGGCTGACCAGCCGGAGTCGGTTTTCCGGAGCTGGGCTGGACAGTGGGAACGTTTCTGTTGCCACCCGGGCTTGTCCCATTTACTTCCCATCCTTCATTCCAACTCCTTTGGGAGAAATCTCATGTTGTGTTGAACCAGGTGTCAAAAAAGACTGAAGCCAGAGAGGGGGTAGACTGAGAGAAAATGGGATGATGATTCTCTCTCTCTCTCTCTCTCTCTCTCTCTCTCTCTCTCTCTCGATCTCTCTCGATATACTGTAGCAGCTTAATCTTTAGCAGCTAAGTTTCTTCCACGTGATACTAATGGTTCTAATTCTATTCCTATGGTTTCCTCTATATGTGAGAATACAGACTACACTATCACTGGTTCACATAGACCTCCATGCAAGGCCTCCTCTTCTCATGAACAAATCTAATGCTCCATGAATATGCTGTAACATTCACTAAAAGCCATGAGCTTTTTGATTCTACATAGATTTAATATCTGCTTGCAGTAAGAAACATAAAGGAATCATGAAACAAGATTAAAATATGTTGTTATGTTTGGTAAATGTATCTAACCCTAACCTCTGAGATGTCCTATCCAAGCAGCCAAGCCTAACTAAATGTACTGTATTTCTTCTTGATAGTAAGAGTTATTTTCAAAAAATGAATTATACTGTCTATCAGCAATAGAATTAGAGTCCCCCGAGTGCCGAAATGTGCGGATTACAGAATATTAGTATTGCCGTGCTAAATGAGAGGATTACAGAATATTAGTATTGCCGTGCTAAATGAGAGGATTACAGAATATTAGTATTGCCACGCTAAATGAGAGGATTACAGAATATTAGTATTCTCGTGCTAAATGAGAGGATTACAGAATATTAGTATTCTCGTGCTAAATGAGAGGATTACAGAATATTAGTGTTGCCACGCTAAATGAGAGGATTACAGAATATTAGTATTGCCACGCTAAATGAGAGGATTACAGAATATTAGTATTGCCATGCTAAATGAGTGGATTACAGAATATTAGTATTGCCATGCTAAATGAGCGGATTACAGAATATTAGTATTGCCGTGCTAAATGAGAGGATTACAGAATATTAGTATTGCCACGCTAAATGAGAGGATTACAGAATATTAGTATTCTCGTGCTAAATGAGAGGATTACAGAATATTAGTATTCTCGTGCTAAATGAGAGGATTACAGAATATTAGTATTGCCACGCTAAATGAGAGGATTACAGAATATTAGTATTGCCACGCTAAATGAGAGGATTACAGAATATTAGTATTGCCATGCTAAATGAGCGGATTACAGAATATTAGTATTGCCATGCTAAATGAGCGGATTACAGAATATTAGTATTGTCATGCTAAATGAGCGGATTACAGAATATTAGTATTGCTGTGCTAAATGAGCGGATTACAGAATATTAGTATTGCTGTGCTAAATGAGAGGATTACAGAATATTAGTATTGTCATGCTAAATGAGCGGATTACAGAATATTAGTATTGCCATGCTAAATGAGAGGATTACAGAATATTAGTATTGCCATGCTAAGCCCTACTTATTTATCTAACAAATTGCACAGTAGGTGTCGGCCGTTAGACACCTTGGCAGAAGACGAATGGTGACCTGTTTTCAACTGTCAACAAGTCCCACAAAATGTCACCAGGGCCTCGATCCTCACTCACACCCCCATTGGCTGAGCACCACCCGCACGTACCTCATTGGCCGAAGCGGATCACGTGACACTCCGGGGGTAGTTCCGTGGCGAATAGCACACATCGTTCATTAATGATATGGTGGCGGATATCGTATCTAAAATAACCAAATGGTGAGGTGTAACATTTTCTATTAGCTCCCCCCACCCCTCTTCAACCAACACACCTGCTGGCCAATCAGATCAGGGGCACAGTGTAGGGGACAGGGGGGAGGGGGAGGATTGGGGGGGGTGTTGGTGTGACAGATAATTCATACACCCCCCCCATCTGGTGTTATACTCAGACAGGCTAGACCTGGGTTCAAATACTATTTGAAATCATTGTAAATACTTCAGCTGGGCTCGATTGAGCTTGCCTGCCACAATGGACCCCATAGAAGACAAAAAGAAGAAAAGTGGAAACCCAGCCTCCAGGCAAGCTCAATCAAACATTGAACGTATTTGAACCCAGGTCTGGGTCTGGGACAGGCTGTCTATAGGCCCAGACATTAGACATTATTCAGGCCCCAACCACTCAACTTATAGTGTGTCGTTGGTGTAGCTTAATACGCCACAAATCATTGTCACTGGTGTCATTGGTGTCAGGTGGGTAAAATTATGCGCTTAGGTATGCATCAGGACCTCCCTGGAAGATATAAAGTAGGCTTGGATACATGGGATACATGTAGGCTACAGGGCCTACTTTCAAACATTAAGCAACTGGACCCACCACTCAAGACACTTAATCACCTACGATACAAAACACACACTGACATGGCTCAGAAATGGCACCTCTCCTGTCCAATGAACACAATGATTATCAACTTGATTACACAATTACCAACATGATTACATGATAACCAACATGATTACATGGTTACCAACCGAATACATGGTTACCAATGTGATTACATTATTACCAACATGATTACATAATTGGCAACATGATTACACGATTACCAACATGATTAAACGATTACCAACACAATTACATGATTATCAACATGATTCCATGGTTACCAACACGATTACATGGTTACCAACATGATTACATTATTACCAACATGATTACATGATAACCAACATGATTACATGGTTACCAACCGAATACATGGTTACCAATGTGATTACATTATTACCAACATGATTACATAATTGGCAACATGATTACACGATTACCAACATGATTAAACGATTACCAACACAATTACATGATTATCAACATGATTCCATGGTTACCAACACGATTACATGGTTACCAACATGATTACATTATTACCAACATGATTACACGATTACCAACATGATTAAACAATTACCAACACAATTACATGATTATCAACATGATTCCATGGTTACCAACACGATTACATGGTTACCAACATGATTACATGGTTACCAATGTGATTACATTATTACCAACATGATTATATAATTGCCAACATGATTACACGATTACCAACATGATTAAACGATTACCAACACAATTACATGATTATCAACATGATTCCATGGTTACCAACACGATTACATGGTTACCAACATGATTACATTATTACCAACATGATTACATTATTACCAACATGATTGCATGGTTACCAACATGATTGCATGGTTACCAACATGATTACATGGTTACCAACATGATTACATGGTTACCAACACGATTACATGATTACCAACATGATTACATGATTACCAAGTTGTCAAACACAGCTACTGTATGTGACTCTTCAGAGAGACAAGCAGCACTTATTATACAGGCCCTCCCCCTCCTCCCCCTCTCCTCCCATCCTGCTACCCCTCTCCTTCTCTCTCCATTGACACTGAGCGACAGGCATATTGGTCTGCTGACAGGGCGATGGTCGTTTCATACAGGGCTCTCTGGTTTCATTAGTTTTCAAAGGCTAGGCCGTAGGAATGCTCTACACACCTCCGCTCTACCCCTCCCTCCATTCCACCCTCCCTCCCTCCATTCCACCCTCCCTTCCTCCCTTCCATCCACTCTCCCCTCGTGATCAGGTTCCACATGTGAATTTTCAATATCGCTTACACACCACTAGGTGTTTTGTGGGTCTCTCTCTCTCTCTCTCTCTTTCTCTCTCTCTTTCTCTCTCTCTCTCCGGAACTGAGGTTTTTTTTCCCAACCCTCAGTGTCCATTGGACAGCGGTAATGTTTCTGTTGCCATCTGGCTTTCCCCTTTAATTCCCATCCTTCATACCAACTCCTTAGGGAGAAATCCCATTTTGGTTCCCGTTTGTGTTGAACCAGGTGTAAAAAAGGGACTGAAGCCAGTGAAGGGTAGACTGAGAGAACATGGGATGATGATGCTTACTTACTCCTTACTCTTGCTCTCTCTCTCTCTCTCTCTCTCTCTCTCTCTCACCAGACCACAGGGTTGGTTGCTAGGACACCCCAACCCTGCCTTCGCTGAGGGTGTTATTTTCTTTAGGACATTCAAATGTAACTGAAACTGAGAGACTTCTAATGGTAGTTAAACTTGATCAGATAACATGTTATATATGTCCTCAGGGCTTTCTGAACTGTAGAAAATATACTATCTAAACAATTGATCAGATAACATGTTATATATGTCCTCAGGGCTTTCTGAACTGTAGAAAATATACTATCTAAACAATTGATCAGATAACATGTTATATATGTCCTCAGGGCTTTCTGAACTGTAGAAAATATACTATCTAAACAATTGATCAGATAACATGTTATATATGTCCTCAGGGCTTTCTGAACTGTAGAAAATATACTATCTAAACAATTGATCAGATAACATGTTATATATGTCCTCAGGGCTTTCTGAACTGTAGAAAATATACTATCTAAACAATTGATCAGATAACAGTTATACAGTGCCTTCAGAAAGTATTCAGACCCCTTGACTTTTTCCACATTTTGTTACGTTGCAGCCTTATTCTAAAATATATATATTTTTAAACTATCCTCAGAAATCTACACACAATACCCCATAATGACAAGCGAAAACATATTTATTTTTTTGCCAGATGTTTTAAAGAGAAGAAACAGAAAAACCTTATTCACATAAGTATTCAGACCCGTTGCTATGAGACATGATATTGAGTTCAGGTGCTTCCTGTTTCCATTTATCATCCTTGAGATGTTTCTACAACTTGATTGGAGTCCACCTGTGGTAAATTAAATTGATTGGACATGATTTGGAAAGGCACACACCAGTCTCTATAAGGTCCCACAGTTGACAGTGCATGTCAGAGCAAAAACCAAGCCATGAGGTCCAAGGAATTGTCTGTAGAGGTCCAAAACAGGATTGTTTCGAGGCACAGATCTGGGGAAGGGTACCAGCATTAAAGGTCCCCAAGAACACAGTGGCCTCCAAGACTCTTCCTAGAGCTGGCCGCCCGTCCAAACTGAGCAATCGGGGGAGAAGGGCCTTGGTCAGGGACCTGAAGGTCTTTATGGTAGAGTGGTCAGACGGAAACCATTCCTCAGTAAAAGGCACATGACAGCCCACTTGGTATTTGCCAAAAGACACCTAAAGACTCTCAGACATGAGAAACAAGATTCTCTGGTCTGATGAAACCAAGATTGAACTCTTTGGCCTGAATGCCAAACGTCACGTCTGGGGGAAACCTGGCACCATCGCTACGGTGAAGCATGGTGGTGGCAGAATTTTCAAAGGCAGGGACTGGGAGACTAGTTAGGATCGAGGCAAAGATGAACGGAGCAAAGTACAGAGAGATCCTTGATGAACACCTGCTTCAACTACCTTAAGCACACAGCCAAGACAACGCAGAAATGGCTTCGAGGACAAGTTTCTGAATGTCCCGGAGTGGCCTAGCCAGAGCCCAGACTTGAACCCAATCAAACATCTCTGGAGAGACCTGAAAATAGCTGTGCAGCAACGCTCCCCATCCAACCTGACAGAGCTTGAGAGGATCTGCAGAGAAGAATGGAAGAAACTCTCCAAATACAGTGTGCCAAGCTTGTAGCATCATACCCAAGAAGACTCAAGGCTGTAATCGCTGCCCAAGGTGCTTCAACAAAGTACTAAGTAAAGGGTCTGAGTACTTATGTAAATGTCATATATTTTTTTTAAATATTTAATACATTTGCAAAAATTTCTAAAAACCTGTTTTTGCTTTGCCATTATGGGGTATTGTGTGTAGATTGATGAGGGGGAAAAACTATTTAATCAATTTTAGAATAAGGCTGTAACCTAAAAAAAAAGTCAAGGGGTCTGAATACTTTCCAAAGGCACTGGATGTCCTTAGAGACTTTTCTCAACTTACATTTTCAGTCACGTTGTCTGTAAGTTAATATTGTATCTACACATTACACTCTCTCTCTGTAGAATGTTGTTTGTAAGTTAATATTGTATCTACACATTACACACTCTCTGTAGAATGTTGTTTGTAAGTTAATATTGTATCTACACATTACACTCTCTCTCTGTAGAATGTTGTTTGTAAGTTAATATTGTATCTACACATTACACTCTCTCTCTGTAGAATGTTGTTTGTAAGTTAATATTGTATCTACACATTACACTCTCTCTCTGTAGAATGTTGTATGTAAGTTAATATTGTATCTACACATTACACTCTCTCTCTGTAGAATGTTGTTTGTAAGTTAATATTGTATCTACACATTACACTCTCTCTCTGTAGAATGTTGTTTGTAAGTTAATATTGTATCTACACATTACACTCTCTCTCTGTAGAATGTTGTTTGTAAGTTAATATTGTATCTACACATTACACTCTCTCTCTGTAGAATGTTGTTTGTTAGTTAATATTGTATCTACACATTACACTCTCTCTCTCTCTGTAGAATGTTGTTTCATTGTTCTACCGAGACATTTACTTTATGTTCGTATTGTTATCTTTTATTAGTTCTTATTGTTGTTGCATTGATGAGAAGGAATCTCCAAGTAAGCATTTCACTGGACGATGTATACCAAGTGTATCCTGTACATACCACTAATACAACTTGAAACTTGAATCGTCAGAGTATAACTGTAACTAGAATCGTCAGGGTATAACTGTAACTAGAATCGTCAGGGTATAACTGTAACTAGAATCGTCAGGGTATAACTGTAACTAGAATCGTCAGGGGGTATGACTGCTACCTGGGGCGGCAGGTAGCCCAGTGGTTAGAGTATTGGGCCTGTAACCGAAAGGTTGCTGGATTGAATCCCCAAGCTGACAAGGTACAAATCTGTCGTTCTGCCCCTGAACAAGGCAGTTAACCCACTGTTCCTAGGCCGTCATTGAAAATAAGAATTTGTTCTTAACTGACTTGCCTAGTAAAATAAAGGTAAAAAAAAAAAACTTGAATCGTCAGGGTGATCTGTCAAAACAACTATCATAAGGGGTCAAAACTGCTTTTCGACCCTTACAATTACACAGGAAAGTACATTTAAGGGCAAGCGCATCTCACAGCTAGCATTTAATGGGTTGGGGCATTCCAGAACCCCACCACATGTCAAAACACCTAACACCTTCACTGAAAAGCATCCTAGATCTTAACAACACTGCTTCATACAGTTATGAGGTTGCTCAACATCATATTTGAGTTTCCTTGTCATCATTTATAGTTTAAACATTCAATAAAGCTATGCCTGAAACTCATTATATTTTATCTAATATATCAAGGCACGAAGGTAGCTTATAGAAGCCACACTTGCGCACAGACATGGGCAGCCACACACACGGCAGACTGATATCAAATAATGACAGTTAATCTAGAATCTAGTGACGTAAATCTAGAATCTAGAGACGTAAATCTAGAATCTATTGAAGTCAGGAGTATGAGTCATGTTTCACTTGAGTGTAATTTATCTGGTGGATTATTAATAATTAACCAGGTCATTATCACTCCATCTTTAGTCTCAACATCCACGCACCCTCCTCAGTAATCTTCAATACGGCCAAGAAGCCTGAACCCAGTGTCGGTGCCAGCAGGGGCTGCTATAGATAGGGGGGGGCACCGCGGTACTCAACGTGATAGAATTGAATCCTTAATTTTATAATCTTCCAAACACGCCCCGTTTTTTAGAAGGTAATCTACAAACACAACTTTGAAACACTAAAACACTGCAACATTGACTCAAAAGTGTTATGGCTACATTGTCAAGTGTGGGATATGGGGTTTCAGCCGCCTCCCGTTTGGCTTCTCTAACACGGCTGTTTTTGAAAATAGACCTTGATATTAACAGGGGGTTAGCACTAGACAATAACACACAGTCATGATAAGTAATAGCGTGTGCCAGATGACCGTGGGGCCAGGCTATATTCTGCTGTGGGCTCGACACACTGTGAGAAACATTACCCCCACCAATGGAAGCTCTCAGAGGGTAGGTCCATCTAAAGAAGGTAATATAAACACGGTAAGGACATTTTAGATGATGTAACTAAATCAGAATGGGCTGCTATTAATATTTGTATATAGAGGGGGATTGCATTTACATAAACATGATATTATATTTTGCACATTATTCCGACCAGCTTCCTGAGGTCAGCTATGGCTGTTTGTTCCAGCTATAGGCCTATATGTTCACTATACAGTCCAAACTGTTGCCACAAGAAGTGTGGAAGAAAGAAGTGTGTAGGACTTGCCTGCACCCCACATCTAGTCCTGCAGTTCACATTTGTCAATGAGCAACTGGTTGAAGTATTAGCGTGCTAGCATTAGCCTGCTGCCATTGTGACACGTGTGAGGGTTTATATTTGATTTCCTGTATTCTGTTCCCATGTAGATGAACGCAGAGGGATGCCTTTGGGGTGAACACACGTGATGCACACTCCCTTTACCCGTCTCTCAGCTGTTCACACACACACAGAGAGAGAGAGAGAGAGAGAGATAGCGAGAGAGAGAGAGAGAGAGAGAGAGAGAGAGAGAGAGAGAGAGAGAGAGAGAGAGAGAGAGAGAGAGATAGCAAGAGAGAGAGAGCGAGACGGAGAGAGAGAGAGAGAGAGATAGCGAGAGAGAGAGACGGAGAGAGAGAGAGAGAGAGAGAGAGAGAGATGGCGAGAGAGAGAGAGAGAGAGAGAGAGAGAGAGAGAGAGAGAGAGAGAGAGCAGGTCAATAGTCTTTACTTCGTTGAAGCCCTGATCTCTTTGTCACTAATAATAGCCAAGTGAATTTTGGAGACATGACGCTCAGTCGATAGAAACTGTTTTTTTTTTTTTATGTGCCTACGCAAGCCTGATGACCTCTGATATAAACACACGGCTGAGCTGGTCATATGACTTTTTCAATCATTGTTAAGATGTCTACGTTCATAAGGTTTATAAAGTGCGACAAGTGTTGATGTTAAGGGATAATGGAAAGAATTGAGGCTGGCACACACACTCACTAACCCACACACACACACACAAAGTACTGCACACACACACTAACAAACTGTACTTGCGGTCACACACACCCCCACACACAACCCCACACACACGTGCACACACACATTCACTGACGCACACGTACACTCTGAACGTAAAACTCTTATATAAAGAGTCCACGTGTTTTCTGAAATGTTACCCATGGTACACTGCGTGTTTTTACAGTCAAATAAAGGCTATATCTGATTTTATATCAAGTTCACAGCCTGTCCCACATTCACCATGACCATTCCTAGTGTGATCGACATCTACATCTCTTTTAAGTTTAGATCCTGTTTAATACTGACTGAGATGTTTACATGTTGCCAGATCTAAATTCCTGTAGAAAACAAGGATGTTCCAGTAAATGGGCCCATTAGGGCGACGTATGATCTAATACCTTAAATGGGTACTTTAGAGGAGCTAAGGCTATTTAGTGGTATTTCCAGCTGAAAATAGCACTAAATGTCAATTATATATCTGTAATAGTAAAAGGAATAGAATTCCACGAGAGGAGCCTTCCACAACAAAGGCTGAAAATGTGATGATCTGTGGAAATGGATACAGTATATCTCTCTGGTTCCCATCTCTGTGCGTGAAAAGCTCTTGGCTTTGTAAGAAACAACAATCCAAGGGACAATCTTTCTTTGAGCGCTTATCTAAAGTCTTCTAAACTCTCTTCTGTCAACCTTGACTTATTAAACAGACCAGGCTATTGATTTCCTTGAAGCCGTATGACAAAAAAAACTCCCCATATCCAATAAAATCCCTCTTAATATCTGATGTCTACAGATGTTGGATCTTAATTTGAGCCAGTCTGCTACAGCAGGAAAATAATCCTGCAACAACAGAAATGTTAATTATTATTTGGATTATAATTGATGGACATTTTTGTTGATACATTTTTCATTAGGGGAAAATGAAGTCTGAAATTTCAAAGTGGAAATTACACACTTTAGAAGCCTTTTTAAAACAGGTTTGCATTACCTGCTGTGCAATTCTCAGCAACATAAGAGTGATCAAATTAAGATCCTACATATGTACATTGTAGGGTAGCTCTGGTGTCATAGGTGCCATAAACAGTATCTATAGCAGAATACAATATTCAGTGGTGTAATTAAAGGTTATGTTTCATCTATCTGGCTGTTTTAAGGCTCTTTCAGTTGTATAGTACAGCTTGAAGGGTTTCGATAGGGACTGGGATCACCAGCCTTAATTCTTCTGAACATGGATATTTTGTTTCTATGACATCACATACTTTGTACTTCCCCAATCAAATCATAAAGTTTTCTAGCTGAAGTTACAAGGATTTATCTGATGTAACAAAGATTCCTGAGAAGCAGAGATTTTGTTTTAAAGACGCACGCACACTTGCTAGATTTCTGAGAGGATTTCACATGAACAAAAGAGAGAAGCTAACTTTGGTCTTCCACATGTATCAACTATCAACCAAAATATCTGGGTACCTTTTCAATATCAGTTTATTATTTCCCTTGTCTCTAAACATAACTTTGTGAAACAACACGGTAGTGAGTCAGACAGGTGTCAAAGACCTCAGAAACCTCAATCTCACAGCCTGGCACCTTCTACTAATTCCACTGGGTTACAGTATGCAAATATTCGAAAGGTTGACCTGGGTAAACCTACCATTTGAATATCAACATATTTTCGCTTAACACTACTTTTCTAAATCCTGGTGCCCAAAAATCTGTTGAAACAACATCAATCTGTAAATATGACCATGTGGTATTAGAGTCAGTAGTTGGGAGCACTGAGACGGCATGGTTAAAATGCTTCAGAAACCCCAAAAACAGTTCTAGCTTTCCAACATCAGTATATTTCCCCTTGATAAAGGTTTCCTAATTTCCGGTGCCTACAACCATGTTCAATCACAACATGCTCTAAACACAGGGAGAAGGTGGGGGAAGAGGAGAAGGTGTTGCTCCAAATATACAACTTCTGTAGCAAGGAAGGAATTAAATGATCCCGGTCCAGATCTGTTTGTGCTATCCTGCCAGCTGACCATAGGAAAAGGGCAAGACTGCACAAACAGATCTGGGACCATGATAGAATAAAATCACCTATCTACAAATAGGCCTTAGTCGGTGGTCTGTGTGTGTTGCAGCTGTGGCCTACTGTGGCCTACTGTGGCCTACTGTGGTCTACTGTGGCCTACTGTGGCCTACTGTGGCCTACTGTGGTTGGGCAAAGCACGTAAGATCTGTCCCCTGGCACCAAGGCAGTTAGCGCGTCATGCTAATGTTGCTAACATCCTTCTAATGGTATTTTCTAAATTCATTTTATAAGAAGCGACAGGCATGTGGAGTATTGTTGTTATATCTCTCCCCTTACTGCCATGCCTCGGCGTGACTGGGTAAACTATTTACTTTCACTGAGGCACGAGGATCAAGACAAACACCTGTCTTTCCCTGAATAAACAAATAAAATGCTATTTTAACAAAGCAGTCCCTCTTCTATTTGTCTACTAACCCAGGGCTGTTAATACAGCCACTAATCAATCATCTAGTCACTAATTCATGTCAAATCGGACATTATTATTGCCTGGTAGGGGGTACTATGCAGTGTCGGACCTGGGAAAACACATTAGAGACCGTTGGTTAACGTCTCTCTGGTCAGTGTGACAGAACTACTGACACCTTCTTCCTCATCAACCGCAGCACTTTACTTCACATTATAGCACTTTACTGCAGCAATAAACCTTTACGGTCCTTATGGTGTTTATCATTATTGTATTATTTTGTTCAAATACTTGTGTAGTAACAATATAATAACCATGGTAACAATGTTGTAATAACACGTTGTTGTTTATAATTGCTTTGTAATCACATATTAATGTAGTTGAGGACTTTCTGTTATTACACAAGCAAAGAAACATGAATGTCGTAACTTCAACCATTTGTCTTTCTGAGATCCACAGAGGGATCGCCAGCATCAATGGTCAGCTATTGTTCTCTACACCATCATCGCATGGCACAGATAGCAAAGCTTGGAGAACAAAATAACAAAAGCATTCTTAGCATGTTCTCCATGTTTTCCACGGGAACCAAATTGGTTCTTCAAAGGGTTCTCCTATGAGGACAGTCGAAGAATCCTTTAAGGTTCTAGATAGCACTTTTTTCTGAGAGTGATTTATCAGCATTATGAACCTTTAACAGAGGTATTTAACAGAGATGTAACATTTTTTACAGTCATTCTTTGGGGACAGCTATCCCCTCGCTAGGCTAAACCAGTCCTACTACCCTTACAGGAAAAAACTCAATGTGAAATATCATCACGTTTTGACATGTAAAATTGTATTTCATGTGAAACCAAGTTGTTCTGGAACACTTCACATGTGAAGTTTCACGTGGTTATTGTTCACGAGATTTCACAGGTGCCCTGCAAACAAAAAATGTGTTGTTACGATGTCCCTGGAACGTCACACAGTCATAGCGTTTTCAACATACATTGTTTGACACCCTTTGACATACATGATTACATTGTTTAAGCGGAACAGCGTACCACTTACCTTAAAACCCCCATACCGTTTAATTCCCTGAGCTGAAATGTTCACGTGAAAACAAAACTGACACACGTGAGGTCAGTTGTTCACATGTGAACAGGGTGAAAGTGAGAGAGATAAAGAGAACTAAATGGCAGAAGAAAAACAGCCCTGTGCTTCACACTGCAGATGAGTGGTGGGTCTAGAATGGTGTCTGGGGTCAGGGGTCAGAGGCAACTTCCCTTCTCTGACAAGCTGGTCAGTGTGATATAAAGCAAGCAGCTGGAGAAAGAGAGGGATGAGAGAAAGAGAGAGAAAGAGAGAGAGAGAGAGAAATTAGGAGAGAGCAAGATAGAGAGAGAAAGGGGGGAAGAGAGAAAGGGGGAGAGTGTGTAAGACAGAGAGGTATAGAATAAAGGAAATATTAGAGCATGGGATAGAGAGTGGAGGAGAGAGAGGGGTAGAAAGAGATACCCCCCCCCCCCCCACACACACACACACACACACACACACTCTACAAAACCACAAGCCAGCACCAACAAATCTTGACAATACTTTTGCTAATGGCCGGTACCCACAACCTGTTCAAGCACGATCAATCACAAACAAGCAGTAGTAGTAGTTTACACACTGAAGGGTAGAAAATAAAGTACTGTGCAATGTTATGGTGAATTAAGCACTGTGTAAGGTGGTACATAAACTTCCCTACTGTACGATGTTATGGCTACTTGGGTGCAAAGCCTTAACATATGGTGAGCAGTTCCTGGTTCAGGAACAGCTATGAGAGAAACTGCCTGGTATTCCCGTAATGTATTGAACCTGAGGTAGTAGTAATTTATGGTATATAAACTACAGTACTGTGCTATGTTATGTTATGGCTACTTGTGTGAAGACTTAACATATGTTAAGACACCTCAGGAACTGGTATTCCCGTTACGTTAAGATAGAGCACCTTCTTCCTGTAACAGTATAACTCACACAAGCATGACAGGTGCTCTAAAGCTGGACTGAGACTGGGTTACATCAAAACTTAACTGACTCAACAAAGAGTACTGAGAGAGAGAGAGAGCACATAAGGGTCTACTGTTTAACTTTATATAAACAATTTATGTGTAAAAGTAATTCCATCATTGTCTTCATCTAAACAAATGTCTCCAGAAAAGTCTAAAAATCCAAGAAATTAATCTAAGAACATTTTCAGGTTTTTTTCTAGACAAAGCTGAGATTTAATTTCTACCACATTTCAATAAACGTAACATGTTTGTTTAAAGTTTTATCATACATGGAAAATGGAAAGAATATATTCAGATATAAATAATTTGTTTTCACTTCTCTGAAGACTTGATCTATAAACAGAATAATCAGTTATCTCCACGTCTGTCCACAGTTAAAGCAGATCCTCTACATGAAACAAGTATTTATATACAATTCACTGGTTGAGGTCATTTTTTATTAAATTAGCTACTACTCTGTTTACTATAGTAGTTACATTTAATTACACACATTTCAAGAAATGGATTCAAGTTGATAGTTCAACCAAATTTCAAATGTACATATTTGTTTTCTTATCTTTAAAGCAGTTTATGGTCAAAGAGATACCTACATTGGTAAATGGGTGTACCAATCTCTTTGAGTGTACCTTGACCCAAAATGAATGTGTATTATTAGTTAGGACTGGTGAGTAGGCTACAAACTTGGTGGTCTATAAATCATGTGTAGAGAGGTTAATCATTCTATGTTCTACTAATTGATGGACAGCTATAAACCATGTTGTGTGTCAGGTCACGGGGGGGGGGGGGGGGGGTCTGCGTATATATAAATTATTGCTGTTTTAAAATAGAATGAGTGGACAGTCAAGCCATATAAGGACTGCTCTAACATTTCACTTTCTAGCTCAGCAACACACAAACATGGCCGCTTGCAAACACATACATACGCAAATACACACACAAACGTACACAGGCGTACACACACACACCACACACACCTTTAACTATTTCCCGTTCCATCCCCAGTCAAATCCTTTCTCTTATCCTTGTTGTTAATCTCAGGGCTTGTAAAACAGGGCTGTAAATCTCACATATTTATTCTGCTATTTACAGCCACAAACTCAAAAACATAAAGTCCTAGTTCAAAGACTCACATTATATTCGGTGACGACGATCGCAAATCGAAACGTCAAGAAAAATCACCGACCTGTACCGTTTCACTGGGCTATAATTCAAAATGTAACTGTAAAAAATATAGAATTTGGTTGTAATAACGTAAATAAATGTAAAGTTGTTGGTAGTGCTTGTACCCTTTTGCATGTACAGTAAACAGTTGGGCCAACTTTATTATTACATGTAGTAGTAAAAAAGAAAGGCCTACTTTATTATTGTCAAAGTTAACATTGAGAATCAATGTTATATAAGAGTCAAGTTAACGTTGATAATCTATTATAAACCAGACTAAATCCAATATAAACTACCCCTGCATGAGTATACAATTAAATTATTATACAGTAAATAATTACAGCCCACCTAGTATACATTCACAAAATGTATCAATGAATAGAAAAATAAGATAATACATGTTTTTTTCAACTTGTAAGTCAAGGTCAAGTTTGCATAATAACATATAAATAATCAGTTATATTACACTGACGCTGCTAAACTTTACAAACCTGAAAATAAGCACGGTTTGGGAAAGTGACGATACTGCAGATACTGTAGCAAATGTACTTTTTGAGGAAGATAGATAGATAGATATATAGATAGATAGATAGATAGATAGATAGATAGATAGATAGATAGATAGATAGATAGATAGATAGATAGATAGATAGATAGATAGATAGATAGATAGATAGATAGATAGATAGATAGATAGATAGATAGATAGATAGATAGATAGATAGATAGATAGATAGATAGATAGATAGATAGATAGATAGATAGATAGATAGATAGATAGATAGATAGATAGATAGATAGATAGATAGATAGATAGATAGGTACTTTATTGATCCCCGGGGGGGAGATTTCATACACCAAAGGCTATTACATTGTACACATACGATTATTTATTACAGAAGATTATTATTTTTTACATAAGATTACAAAGTTAAATGTTGAATCTCATATAAAATAAGGATTTCTTGTAGCTATGACGTTTGTACCACTGATAATGTAAGCATGAGATGGGACATTATCATAGAATGAAGTGTATATCTAACTAAGCTGTAGAGATTAGATTAAATAGTTGGTTTACTTTTCATAGAAGAAGATAGTCTTCATTAAACCGACATATTGTTGTATTTAAAACTAGTGATATAAATAAATACAATTATATTTACTGCAACTTGTGTAATGTGTTAAAATGCCAAGTTCATTTGGCCAAGGAGAAGCAAAAGGCTATAACATATTGGTAAACATTGTATTTGTGATTTCTCTTAAAAACAAATATATTGATTTATTCTCAACTATATTGAGAACAGTATATTCCATAACTTTATAGTTATATAATTAACAATAAAGTTGTTATTACAAGGTTTAAATACAACGTCACATATTCCGGTTGTTCCTGACAAGTTGTTAATAAAAGGTCTCATATTTAGCTCACATTAATTTAGAAACTCAGGGTTTTTACTGGCATCTCTATTGCTTATTTATTTAACAAAAACAATGATGTATTCATTATTAAACAGGGAGGTCTAATACTTTTATTTACTTTCTGAAGTTCCTCATCTTATAACATGGGTTTCAGTCTAACCTGAGGGATTTTTGTGCTAATATTCTCTCAAGTAGAAATAATAAAAAACACATAAATAAAGGTATAATGACGTCAAAAACAAAGGGAATGTTTTAGGAAACACAAATATTAGTTGAAACAACTAATACATTCTTCAACATACTAAAGTTCTATATAACTATGACTTGCTAAAATGTATTCATTTCAACAAAATGATAACTAATATTTTCCCTTTTCCCTTTAGTGCCTGCTGTCTATTTTACTTAGAGCACAGTGCTGTTTGTGTTTCAGAGTGAGACTTTACTGTCTGTTATAAACATATATACAGTGTGTGTTTGAGACTGAGTGAGACAGCTCTTCTATAAAAGATCTTTGTTCTAATTTTTTCTCTTTTCTCTTTTTCTCTCTTCCTGACTGTTCAGCACATCATGTTTCCATGGAAGAACTGTCTGTTCTACTCTCTGTGAGACAGTGCTACTCCGCTCCACGGGAGAATGAACACTAGTTACGTGAGCCACAGTTAAATCAATTATTGTACAGAAACACTGTAGGCCATTGAGCACACCCCATCCATCTTGTTCACAGGGATGACACTGAGGCATTTTGGGAAGTGTTTTTTCACTCTTTCCACAGAAGGAAAACAGATTTTCCGAAACGTATATACACTATAACTCATCTGCCAACCATCCGACTACAGTATTCCTTGGAACTATTTTTCAGAAGTTTGAATTCCATCATCCATAGCTAGTTAGAGAAAGATATATTCATGAATACTAGCCTGCCAAATCCATCTTCAACAAATGTATTTTCCATCCATATTCCTCGGAAGTGTGAATTCCATCATAGCCACTAAGGAGACATTTATTAATGGATATATTAGCTTCCTAAATCCCCCTTGGAACTAATTCATTTTCACACATGCACTTTGGATAACAGGCATGGCGTGTATTTAATATGACATATATATGTCTTCCCATAGCCTGCCTATGGCACACAGCATATCAGTATATGTGCACATATTTGCAACAATATGTTCCCTTACCTCTGGAAGTGTTCGTTGGACGTCTTGGCTCCCATACATTCTCCTTGGCCTTTCCCCGACATTTCACCAGTTTGGCCATTCTTGACACCTTCCATGTGCGCCTCAAAGAGAGCCTTATCCCAGGCCTGTTGCATGGCCAAACAAAATCACTAACTATTCCTTTAACCCGCTATCCAAACACACACCCCTCAGAAAAGTTGTCACTGACTGTCAGTCTGTCAAGGACAGTCTCCCTCGCTGTTCAAGGGGCTATAAGAAGCCAAATCCTTCGGTGTAATTCTCTCTCTCTCCCGTGAGATGGATGGCCGATAGGGAAGCTGTTGAATACTGTAGCCGCAGTCCCGCGGGCTACTTTGCCTCGGCAGGAACCTTCCCTCTCTCTCTCTCTTCTCTCTCTCTCTATCTCTCTCTTCCCCCTCTCTCTCTCTCCCCGGTGCTTCTCCTTACAGACAGCGGCAATGGCAGCCAGCAAAGCCCCAGCCTTAGCTCTCTCTCCCTCTCTCCCTGCTTTCTCACTTCCTCGTCTTCTCCCCAGTGACAGAAAGTAAAAGCCCTGAGGGTGTTCAAAGGGAAACGACCACGGTTGAATGAAGAGTTGGAGGAAACGACAGAGGTGGGGAGAGGTGGAGGGATAGGGAGGTAGGGAGGGAGGGGGTTGGGGGTGGTAAGTTAAAAGTCTCTTGACCAATTGGGAGTCCCTGCCTGCTGGCCCAGTGGTGGCAGTGTGTGCAGCATGGCTGTGTGTAACAACAGGGGAAGAGTCCTCCCTACGCGACGTGTGTGTGTGTGTGTGTGTGTGTGTGTGTGTGTGTGTGTGTGTGTGTGTGTGTGTGTGTGTGTGTGTGTGTGTGTGTGTGTGTGTGTGTGTGTGTGTGTGTGTGTGTGTGTGTGTGTGTGTGTGTGTGTGTGTGTGCGCGCGCTGCTCCCAGTCCCTAATTCCCTAGGACACAGTGTCAGATTATTCACATTTTGTGGTGGCCTGTCTGTCTGGAGTTACACATCTGTGCCTTAGCCAAAAGTCCTGGGACCTCATTCAATCATAAATCAAGTACTGAGTGGAATAATTAGCTACTATCCTCTCTACAGGTTCACTTTACCCTTAAAGAGTCAGCTACTATCCTCTCTACAGGTTCACTTTACCCTTAAAGAGTCAGCTACTATCCTCTCTACAGGTTCACTTTACCCTTAAAGAGTCAGCTACTATCCTCTCTACAGGTTCACTTTACCCTTAAAGTCAGCTACTATCCTCTCTACAGGTTCACTTTACCCTTAAAGTCAGCTACTATCCTCTCTACAGGTTCACTTTACCCTTAAAGTCAGCTACTATCCTCTCTACAGGTTCACTTTACCCTTAAAGTCAGCTACTATCCTCTCTACAGGTTCACTTTACCCTTAAAGAGTCAGCTACTATCCTCTCTACAGGTTCACTTTACCCTTAAAGTCAGCTACTATCCTCTCTACAGGTTTCCAAAGGATGAATAGTGCTGACTGACTGAGGAGTGAGAGAGTGTCAGAAGTCAGCAAACAACCCCTTCCCCCTTGCTTACTTTATGCAAAAGGCAGTGCTTAAATTGTACTGGCACCTCTCATAAAATATTGGATCTAAAATATGAACACCTGTACCTTAAATTATGAACACCTGTACTGTAAAATATTAACACCCGTATTGTAACAATTTCAATGAGTACCAGTATTCCTGCCTGAAAGGACAGAGTGGTGGTGGGTGCAGACTGTGGTGTCACTGCCTGAAGGGACAGGGTGGTGGTGGGTGCAGACTGTGGTGTCACTGCCTGAAGGGACAGGGTGGTGGTGGGTGCAGACTGTGGTATCACTGCCTGAAGGGACAGGGTGGTGGTGGGTGCAGACTGTGGTATCACTGCCTGAAGGGACAGGGTGGTGGTGGGTGCAGACTGTGGTATCACTGCCTGAAGGGACAGGGTGGTGGTGGGTGCAGACTGTGGTGTCACTGCCTGAAGGGACAGGGTGGTGGTGGGTGCAGACTGTGGTGTCACTGCCTGAAGGGACAGGGTGGTGGTGGGTGCAGACTGTGGTATCACTGCCTGAAGGGACAGGGTGGTGGTGGGTGCAGACTGTGGTATCACTGCCTGAAGGGACAGGGTGGTGGTGGGTGCAGACTGTGGTATCACTGCCTGAAGGGACAGGGTGGTGGTGGGTGCAGACTGTGGTATCACTGCCTGAAAGGACAGGGTGGTGGTGGGTGCAGACTGTGGTATCACTGCACATTAAACAGAGGAGTTGATTCAGGAAATGGTTATTCAGGGGGATAATATTGTCTGGCAACCAACCCTGTTTCCACAGGACTAGAGTAGAGGATTGTCTAAGCTGGGATTTCCTCTCTCTTCTCATTGCCAGATATAGTATAAAAGCACAACAGTGTTCTTTGATAGTCCTGAATGGCCGGTTTGATGATTTAACCACATCATTCAGACAGAATAAAAACACACCTTATGTCATTGCACCTACCAATGGAACAATGGAACATAACATAGTTTATAATTCCACATGTGTGACAGTGCATTAACCGTCTAATTTATAATCTGTCTCAAACTAGTAGCGACCATGTTTTCTCCCTGAAAAGCTTGTTTCTATTATTCAATTGTAACCTCTAACCCTACTGATGGAATATAATGGACTCCTTTACCATTTCAGATGTATAACACTCCATTACCTGCTAAATGTGTCCTCTCCCACTGGGCACAGACGTCAATTCAACGTCTATTCCACGTTGGTTCCACGTAATTTCATTGAAAAGACGCGGCGACAACGTTGATTCAACCAGTGTGTGCTCAGTGGACCGGGAGATACATCTTCTAACTAGATAGACAAATAAATTATGAAAAAGCAGAGAGTACAGGCCGCTCAGGGCCCAGTGTCCTGGACAGGAGACATCCACTCTACACATTATCTGTTTGGGTGAGTGATGGCAAAGCTGATAGATTTCTTGTTGACAACCCCCGGTAACATGCATGCAGGCATGTACATATTTAAGCATACACACACACACACACACACACACACACACACTCTCCGGACAGTCGTAGCACATGAAACTTGGGTGAATGGTGCGTCTTACCATAGATATCCGGCATTTACAAACTTACTGTGAAGTAAAATCCTAATAGTCATCATCATAGTAGTACATTTAAGTACTGTATATATCATATGCTTTATGTTTCTACTTTACAGACATGCATATTCATTATGTAGTTCTCAAAGCCAGTTTACGTGTCAAATCTATAGGTTTACCAAACATTTAAGGGATCATCAACTAAGAGCAGTTGGATGAAGTTATAGTAAAATGTATTCCAACCAAAGAGAAGAGAATCATATCTAAAGTAATGTAAGCATTGCATTGTGAAAGATAATGACTTTAAATGAACAAGTGTTGCAATGTGAACCGGATTTCTAGATCAAACTCTGATTCAGTTTGAAAAAGTGACCTCATGACTTTGTGTGTTGTACTTTAGTCAATTGAAAATGTGCTCAGAGTTTTTAAACAACTGCCTTTTTGATGATCTGTTTTGAGTTTTATACTAAGATGTGTCAAAACATGTACCACATACTTGTGAAAATTGCACCAAAGCGATTAAAAAAGCATGCCGTGGCAAATCACTGTCAGATGGCATCATTTTTAATAAACTGAGATTTGCTCATCTTTTTTCAATAAACTGAGATTTGCTCATCTTTTTTTAATAAACTGAGATTTGCTCATCTTTTTTCAATAAACTGAGATTTTCCAGTCTTTTTTCAGTTAATGTGGGTTTTTTGTTTTAACAGCAGATTTGAGGGACCTTGTGGATTAGCACAATGTTTGACAAAACAATACTGAAACTGAAACAAAAATCTCTCTGTGTCCCTGTCATACGATGGTTTAGTCTCATCACTTTGTCACAATAATTCATCAAAACACAGACAACCATAACAATCCACCCGGGGCCTGATTGGTTAAGAGAAGCTCCCTTCCCTCTCCATAGGGTACAGCTGGGAATTCCATTCCCTATTCCCCAGAACACAGCAGCAGGGCATTCCCATAAAGGGGTTGGGTATGTTTATTTTGCGGAAGATTTAACTAGACATGTGAAGTCATTAACTAGGCTTAGCTTTATAATGAAAACCGTTTGAATATGCTACCTTTATGCCTCATTATGCTAAACCCTCTGTGTTTGGACTCGACGGATGGTATTTGACGTATGCATACACACACTCACACACACACACACGCACTGAAGGTCAGCTGTGGCTAAGGCTGTGGCGTGAGAAGAAGGTATCTATTTCATCTTGTCTGTTCTCTCATTATCTCTCTCTTTCATTCTCTCTCCCTCTCATGCTCTCTCTAACCCTACTGGGGCCTGGGGCTCTAAGTCGCTTATCCCCAATCCACAGAGGACGTTGGTCCCTGTTGCTACCCCCATATCTATGCGGAGAACACCTGACCTCATAAAATAGGCTTAAAAAAGGATTGAAGGCACCGGCCGTCGCCAATGACAACAGCTCGTAAATTCCATTGTTCACACGAGTACTGCAGTTGCATTTTTTATATCGAGAACTAAAATTACATAGTGACAGAGCATGGCGCTGACCATGGCACTGGGCTCAGATATGCTGTCTCCTGTGTTATGTTACTGGGGGTTTTAGGTTTAAGGAAGAGGTACAAAGAGGCTTGTTTTAAATGGTTGTGAAAAAAGACTGTTTGTAAACACTTAAAGAAGTATTATGGAATTGAACAGCACTCACACACCAACAGTTAGTTAACACTAGGTGTTAGGATTGTAAAAGCACAGGATGAAACAAGCCTAGTGTGGTTACCGATAATATATATATATTTTTTTTCACCTTCATTTAACTAGGCAAGTCAGTCAAGAGCAAATTCTTATTTACAATGACGGCCTACACCGGCCAAACTCGGACGATGCTGGGCCAATTGTGCGCCACCCTATGGGACTCCCAATCACGGCCGGTTGTGATACAGTCTGGATTCAAACCAGGTTGTTTGTAGTGACGCCTCTAGCACTGAGATGCAGTGTCTTAGACCACTGTGCCACTTTAGGTATCAAAACAAGTGTTATGTACTGTACATGCTAATGACGTTTAATGCTGAGTAAAGGGTTAGGGTCGAACCGGGATGTGGACATGAAGCTAGGGTTTGGGTTAGGTTGTGGTTGAGGCTAGGGTTAGGGTCGAACCGGGATGTGGACATGAAGCTAGGGTTTGGGTTAGGTTGAGGTTGAGGCTAGGGTTAGGGTCGAACCGGGATGTGGACATGAAGCTAGGGTTTGGGTAAGGTTGTGGTTGAGGCTAGGGTTAGGGTCGAACCGGGATGTGGACGTGAAGCTAGGGTTAGGGTTAGGTTGTGGTTGAGGCTAGGGTTAGGGTCGAACCGGGATGTGGACGTGAAGCTAGGGTTAGGGTTAGGTTGTGGTTGAGGCTAGGGTTAGGGTCGAACCGGGATGTGGACGTGAAGCTAAGGTTAGGGTTAGGTTGTGGTTGAGGCTAGGGTTAGGGTTGAACCTGGATGTGGACGTGAAGCTAGGGTTTGGGTAAGGTTGTGGTTGAGGCTAGGGTTAGGGGCGAACCTGGATGTGGACGTGAAGCTAGGGTTTGGGTAAGGTTGTGGTTGAGGCTAGGGTTAGGGGCGAACCTGGATGTGGACGTGAAGCTAGGGTTTGGGTTAGGTTGTGGTTGAGGCTAGGGTTAGGGTCGAACCGGGATGTGGACGTGAAGCTAGGGTTTGGGTTAGGTTGTGGTTGAGGCTAGGGTTAGGGTCGAACCGGGATGTGGACGTGAAGCTAGGGTTTGGGTTAGGTTGTGGTTGAGGCTAGGGTTAGGGTTGAACCTGGATGTGGACATGAAGCTAGGGTTTGGGTTAGGTTGTGGTTGAGGCTAGGGTTAGGGTTGAACCTGGATGTGGACATGAAGCTAGGGTTTGGGTTAGGTTGTGGTTGAGGCTAGGGTTAGGGTCGAACCGGGATGTGGACATGAAGCTAGGGTTTGGGTAAGGTTGTGGTTGAGGCTAGGGTTAGGGTCGAACCGGGATGTGGACATGAAGCTAGGGTTTGGGTTAGGTTGTGGTTGAGGCTAGGGTTAGGGTCGAACCGGGATGTGGACATGAAGCTAGGGTTTGGGTAAGGTTGTGGTTGAGGCTAGGGTTAGGGTCGAACCGGGATGTGGACATGAAGCTAGGGTTTGGGTTAGGTTGTGGTTGAGGCTAGGGTTAGGGTCGAACCGGGATGTGGACATGAAGCTAGGGTTTGGGTAAGGTTGTGGTTGAGGCTAGGGTTAGGGTCGAAC
The DNA here is from genome assembly GCA_023634145.1 of Thymallus thymallus. Lineage (NCBI taxonomy): Eukaryota > Metazoa > Chordata > Actinopteri > Salmoniformes > Salmonidae > Thymallus > Thymallus thymallus. The sequence continues at coordinate 4,470,982 of CM042394.1, read as the reverse complement.
CGGGATGTGGACATGAAGCTAGGGTTTGGGTAAGGTTGTGGTTGAGGCTAGGGTTAGGGTCGAACCGGGATGTGGACATGAAGCTAGGGTTAGGGTTAGGTTGTGGTTGAGGCTAGGGTTAGGGTTATGGCTAGGATAGCAGCTGTAAACAACTACTAACTGTGGATGTTGTGTATTCCCATAGACATACTGTAGGTCATTGGCTATGACTTAAAATTATATTACCACGTTTCCAACTACAGCAAACATTAATCCTACACTCTTAGAGAAAGTGGGTTCTTCGTCTGTCCCCATAGGAGAACCCTTTGAAGAACCCTTTTTTGGTTCCAGGCAGAACTATTTTGGGTTCCATGTAGAACCCTCTGTGTAAAGGGTTCTACATGGAACTCAAAACGGTTCTGCCTGGAACCAAAAAGGGTTCTTCAAAGGGTTCTCCTATGGGGACAGCCGAAGAACCCTTTTAGGTTATAGATAGAATCTTTACTTCTAAGAGTGTACAACATTCACCCAACACATTTATTAAAGAAGCATTATTAAACTATAGTTTGATTTATTGTAGCTTTTTTTTATGTCTCACTCTCTATCCACTACACACCATTTCGTTCTGGGTAGTTAGTTACCAAACAAACACTATAATACCAGTACCATAAAATAAAGTGCTACCGATATAATTGAATTAGAGGGTAAATCCATCTCATCTCCATTGGGACCCCGGTGCCATGGTGTCTGAATCACTAAACTGGCCTCCTGCTAGGGCAGCAAGGGAGGGAGGGCTCCAGTCCTCCAGTCCTCCAGCCCTCCAGTCCTCCAGCCCTCCAGCCCTCCAGCCCTCCAGTCCTCCAGCCCCAACTCCACACAGACAACCATGGGCATGGGTTCATTAGGCACGAAACGGAACTAAACTGGCTGCTCATTTTCCTTTTCTGTTGCAATTACAAAACAAAAAAAGCATTTTTCTTTTGCCTGCCCTCATGAACATGACCCTGGACTTGCCCATGAGGCGCCCTGGTGAACATGACCCTCATCTAGTGGCCTGCCTGTCCATCTGTACTGCCTAACAACTGTTGTCTCCTCATCTCCCTGACGTCTCCTCTCCCCATGACATGTTTATTGGATGTGTGACACTGTCCAGATCCTGTCAGACCAGACCACCGCTGTGCAAGGACAGGGCATCCAGTGTTAATACGGGTTCCCTCACCACCACCACAGTCAGACCTGGGTTCAAACAGTATTGGAAACATTAACTTGCCTGGAGTGCCAGAACGGTGGGATTTTCTCTTTTGTAGCTATTCTACTGTTTCAATTGCACTAGACAAGCGCAATCAAGCCCAGATCGGGCATTTGAAATATTCCAAATATTATTTGAACCCAGGTCTGACTCATACTGTATCAGCAGTACAACGGCACCTGTCGGACAACAAATTAACTTGGTGCGAATGACATCCACATCCCGGACAGATTTATGTTGTGGTTTATTGAAGTTAGTCTCTCGCTTTATGTCTCTTGCCTGATTATGGGCTTGGGATCATCTGTTGATTACTGTGTCTGCGTCCCAAATGGCACCCTATTCCCTATATAGTGCACTACTTTTGACCCGAGCCCTATGGACACTGGTCAAAAGTAGTGCACGATAATAGGGTGCCATTTGGGACGGAACCTGTAGTTCTGATTCCACAGGATATGAGGAGTAGGAGATATTGGAGGGAAGGAGCCGGTTGACGTATTGTCTTGAGTCTTCCCCTTAGGCCAGCTGCATTGGCTATATTGTGAAAAAAATATATATAAAATGAAGGTTAGGTTTAGGCATTAGGGTTAGCAGCTTGGTTAAGGTTAGGTTTAAAATCAGATTATTTGACTTTGTGGCTGTGCCAGCTAGTGACCACTGTGCAGAGCTGCCTCCAGAATAAGATTTATGACAAAAAAAACAGTAACCTGCAGGGGAGGAAGAGAGGAAGTTGGATACTTGATTTGATATGTTCAGTAGAGGTGGGAGTGGAGGGCAGGAAAAGGCTACTGTATTTTAATATGATAGATATATGGTTTAGTAGAAAGGGAGGAGGCAGAGGGAATGGATGGTAGGAAGAGGAGGGGGGGGTCTGAGTTCATTTCAGCTGACGAGAGAGGCAACATTGCTTGGGTAGTCTTGGATAGATGTCAGATCATCTGACAGCAATTACTTGACACTTGGATGAAATACCGAGTTCAGATCAGCTGACTAGGGAGAGTGAGAGAGAGAGCATGGAGTATTGCCTGGCTAATGGCTTGGGCCTGGCAGGGCACAGGGGTATGAGGTGTTCTGTTGTGAGACTAGTCAGTCAGGTCAGTAGTCAGTGTACTATAGTCACAGTCAGTAGGGTGTCTGGCTAACTCTGAGCTGACGGTCTAGGGGGGTCACACCCTTTCACATTCACTTACAGGGCACTGGGCGAGACTAACTGGCAAGACAGCACAAACAGACCTTGGGCCAGGCTAGGTCAGGGGGATTTCATTAGACAGACAATGAAGTGTGAGGAGACTAGAGGATCACAATTAACTTCCGGGTGTCCCACATTGATCAGATGTTAATCTGAGTTTTATTACCTTCCTGAATAGTCGTACCACTATATTGTTTCTGATTGACATCTTATCAACCAACTTCAAAAATACTAATCAGGCTCATTGGTAGAAATCCATTTTCTTTGTCATCTTTAGGTGCAGATTGAAACTCATTCAATGGTTCAATGGGGGCCATCGAATGTTCATCTAGGTTTCTGGTAGCTATCCTCTTCACTGATATGATCTCCATGTCTGATATTTCATCTTACAGAATGAAATATCAGCAGGCTCATTGACATAAATCAAGTGTCATGATCTCAAATCAATCTGTCACTCCTCTAGACATTCAGTATGTATATCAATCTGTCACTCATTACACCTCGTGGTGTAACTTCATCTTATTCGTGGTCCATGTAGTTACCAGATAGACGTATGGTTCAGGAGGTAAGAGGCTGCGATCTAGCGCCACCCTGTGGTATATAATGCTACACACGTTACAACTTATTACACTACAAACTTTTCTTCAGGAAATGTACGTTCTAGTTGACTTCATGATCCCACGAAAACAACCACAAAAAATAAAAGATATATAGGATTTAAAACGTAAGATTTATACTTTTTTTTATTATTATTGTTGTTTTCTAATAGAATAACAGGGAGAGAAAAACAAGTTAAAATGCTGCAGTCAGTGTAGAACTAACTGGTTACAAGATAATGACCTACAACAGGGAATGCCAAGACACCGTTAACAAAAATAAAGAATAAAAAATGTTTTTCAGAATGTTTCAAACCATTTTTCTGTTAACGACGATACAACAAGTTAATGTTTTTATTATAAGTACAAAAAGGGATAGTTAATGTCAGATAACTTAAACATGGAAGATTATTCTGACAAACTGGTTATTTAAAAATTATAATTTCTCTGTCACTATACCTCTCAGTTTGAGATTCAAAGTGACTGACTATCCTCAGCAGAACTATTTGTCAATTTATGGGAAAAAATCATCAGTACGACATCAGCACAGCACATACCAACAGTTTCAAATAAAAAAACAACTACATGCATTTGAATCTGAAAAGTTATCAATATTCCATTACATACAATGAGGTCAAAGGCTGCGCCAGCACTCAAAATCTACCCTCATCTCAAACATCAACATGACGACTTGCAGAAAAGCCCACCTGAAAACAGACCAGAAAAAACAAAATGGACTCTTATTTTCCCTCCTCGGCTGCTCCTCTGAAAGAAGAAGACGATGGATGTCATCACAACGATGTCATAGAGGAAGGAACAGTGGTGCAGCTACTAAGCTCTAGATGATGGACTTGGGAGTTCTGACGCTAGAATTAGAATATGTGCTCTAATTCTATGGTTCTGACCATAGAGTTCTGGTTGAGTTCTGTCGGGAGTGGAGTGGACTGAAGGCTCAGAGTTAGGCAGTGCACAACGGAGGTGGGTGAGGAAGAGGATGATGAAGAGTTGATTCTTCTTAACCATGGGTAGTGTCGTCCTCCACAAAGTCTTTTGCCTGCTCTGCCGAGATCACGTCAATGTGACTCACCTGGAAACACACACACAGACACACACAGTGAGTGACCAATGCCTGCGTCTGAGTTCCACCATCTTATGAAGCATCATTTTTCCCGTCTCTGAATGCCAGAGGGTATTAACCTTGTCTAAAACTAGCCAGTGAGTGAGTAACCAGTACCCACACATTCATACCGATGTGGACCAACGTATAAACCTTTAAGGAACTTCACCTTGTTTCTGAACTTGACTCCGTAGAACTTGTCGGCTGACTCCAGAAGCTCAGGTCTGAATGTAGTGGTGATAAACTGGGCATGGCCCGCCAGCTCTACAATCATATCTGGAACACACATTACACACTGGTAAGGATAAAAGATGTATAGATATGTTATAAATGCTTACATTTCTTCCACTGCTCTACATACTTACCGTCATTACATATCATCATTGAAGTCGTTTGTGGTGATGTCAAAATGATGGGTGTTGTACAAAACAAAGTCACCAGCGATTGGATCATTTCTAACCAATCAGAGTATCAAAGCCAATGACAAATTTTCTAATTGCTGTGTGTTCTGGCTCAACCCATCGGTTTCTGGGACCAATCAGAACGGTTAGAATGTGTTTGCATTCTAGAAATCGTCGGGGAGGTACTCAAATCCAGACTCATTGCGGAGAAGAAACTAACGTATGAGTAGCGTTTGGCCAGGCAAGAGTTGTGGCAAGACAGAAAGACTAGCTGTAAATTCAACAAGACTTATTCAAGTTAGACATTTGTTTTATATTATTGTCATTTAGCAGACGCTCTTATCCAGAACGACTTACAGGAGCAATTAGGGTTTAAGTGCCTTGCTCAATGGCACATTGGCAGATGTTTTAACTAGTCAGCTTGGGGATTTGAACCAGCGGCCTTTCAGTTACAGTTCTCTTAACCACTAGGCTACCGGTCACCCATTGAAAATCAAGACAGAAAGGCTATCTGTAAATTCAACACACAGTGGTGTTATTACCTGAGACAGCCTTCCTGTGCTGTGCGTCCAGGGCCTGGTCGATCTCGTCAAACAGGTAGAAAGGAGCGGGATCACACTTCTGGATGGCGAAGATGAGGGCCAGGGCCACCAGGGACTTCTGACCTCCAGAGAGCTGCTGCATCTCCCTCATCTCCCCCTGCTTCCCTGTGAACGACACCTGGAGGGGGCAAGAGAGAAGGAAATGTGGAATATTCATTGAAAAGTATATACACACAGTGCCTTCAGAAAGTATTCCCACCCCTTGACTTTTCCACATGTTGTTGTGTTACAGCCTGAATTTAAAATAGATTACATTGAGATGTTGTGTCGCTGATTTACACACAATACACCATAATGTCAAAGTGGAATTATATTTTTAGACAATTCAGCAAATTAATAAAAAATGAAAAGCTGAAATGTCTTCAGTCAACAAGTACTCAACTCCTTTGTTATGGCAAGCCCAAATACGTTAAGGAGTAAAAATGTGCTTAACAAGTCACAATAAGTTGCATGGACTCACTCTGTGTGTAATAACATAATTTTTGAATGACTAGTTCATCTCTGTACCACACATAGAATTATCTGTAAGGTCCCTGAGTCGAGCAGTGAACGTCAAACACACATTCAACCAAAGACCAAGGAGTTTTTCCCAAAAATGTATCCCTTTGAGCATGGTTAAGTTATAAATTACACTTTGGATAGTGTATCAATACACCCAGTCACTACAATGTTCTTCCTAACTTAGATGCCGGAGAGCAAGCAAACTGCTCAGGGATTTAACCATGAGGCCAATGGTGACTTTAAAACAGTTATAGTGTTTAATGGCTGTGATGGGAGAAAACTGAGGATGGATCAACATTGTAGTTACTCCACAATACTAACCTAAATGACAGAGTGAAGAAAGAAGCCTGTAAAGAAAACAAATATTCAAAAACATGCTTCCTGTTTTAAAGTTTTAAACTTTATGAACACTTTGAATACAAAGTGTTGTGTTTGGGGGCAAATCCAACACCACATCACGGAGTACAATTCTTCACATTTTCAAGCATGATGGCTGCATCATGTTAAGGTTTGCTTGTCGTCGGCAAGGACTAGGGAGTTTAGGATAAAAAGAAACATAACAGAGCTAAAACACAGGCAAAGTCCTAGAGGAAACCCTGTCTCAGTCTGATATCCAACAGACACTGGGAGTCACCTTTCAGCAGGACAATAACCTAAAACACAAGGCCAAATATACACTGGAGTTGCTTACCAAGACGACATTGAATGTTCCTGAGTGGCCCTAGTAACAGTTGACTTAAAATTGGCTTTAAAATCTATGGCAAGACTTGAAAAGGCCTGTCTAACAATGATCACCAACCAACTTGACAGAGCTTGAAGAATACAACAAAAAAAAAATAATGTACAAATTGTACAATCCAGGTGTGCTAAGCTCTTAGAGACTTACCCAGAAAGACTCACAGCTGTAATCGCTGCAATAGATGATTGTAACATGTATTGACTCAGGGGTGTGAATACTTGTGTAAATGAGATTTCTGTATTTAATTTTCAATACATTTGACCAAATTTCTATAAAACATGTTTTTACTGTCATTATGGGGTATTGTGTGTAGATGGGTAAGAAAAAACATATATTTAATCCATTTTGAATTCAGGCTGTAACACAAAACAATGTGTAAGAAGTCAAGGGGTTTGAATACTTTCTACATTCAAGGTTTATATACATTTTGACAGATCGAATTTCATGACTTTTCCATGACATTTAACCAAATTTCCATGACCAACAATCGGTGTCGTCTCTATAGATGTATAAAAAAAGTCAGCGTAATGTGGTATCGACACTGGGAGGCTGCTCTCTGATCCCTTGTACCATCTCCTGTCGTTGTGCAAGGCACTTAACCCCCTGTAGAATACCTGTTAGGCAACTGTATAAAACATGTGGTCAACCCTCAGTCTAGAGAGCTGCTCAAACACAGAGCCAGTTTATCAAGGCTCATTTCTAAAATGTGGGTTTGTTAGAGCGGGACTGGAATAAAAGCCTGAACACCCATTAGCTCTCCTGGAGGATGGTTGACCACCCTTGATGTAAAACATTACAACCAAATACATTTTAAGCATTTAAAAATTATTTGCTAATTCAATATATCAAAGATCAAATGGCTATGGTAGGCTACAAATCTTCTTATTCAGGTGAAGCAAGCCAACAAATTGTTTGTAGGAAATGTACCTTTTCGAGATAAGTCATATTTATCTTAGAAGTATTTACTTTGCATGGAGTTGCAACGTCCCAAACATTGGATGCCCAAATCAACTGAAAGTATATACAAAATAAATTGAAGCCACATAATCCAAAATAATATTTTTTGCTAAAATAACTGTTCGCGATTCACAAATTCTTATTTTGATTCACATGGTTCGATTAATTGAGATTTAACCTAATCCCAACTAATACAATGGGGAAGTGAACCGAGGTATTGGGGTGGTGCCACCGAGGTATTGGGGTGGTGCCACCGAGGTAGTGGGGTGGTGCCACCGAGGTAGTGGGGTGGTGCCACCGAGGTAGTGGGGTGGTGCCACCGAGGTAGTGGGGTGGTGCCACCGAGGTAGTGGGGTGGTGCCACCGAGGTATTGGGGTGGTGCCACCGAGGTAGTGGGGTGGTGCCACCGAGGTAGTGGGGTGGTGCCACCGAGGTAGTGGGGTGGTGCCACCGAGGTAGTGGGGTGGTGCCACCGAGGTATTGGGGTGGTGCCACCGAGGTATTGGAGTGGTGCCACCGAGGTAGTGGGGTGGTGCCACCGAGGTATGAACATGTATGCACTAACTGTAAGTCGCTCTGAATTTAAAGCGTCTGCTAAATAAAGACAAATAGGAAAGGGTTGCCCATCCCTGTTCTACATTAACCTGGAAATATGATAGAACTTTTTTCAATATTGGGAAGAAAAAAAGTGACATGAGCAACAGCAAACTAGGATGATGTGATAGTCAATAATGAAACTAATAATTTCTTGCCCATTCTGATTACTTTCTGTGTAAAAGTGGGGGGAAAAATATCTTAAAGCTATTTGGAGTACATTCAAGACATTCACTATTTACCACAAATCTCTGTTGTTGTTCTCGGGTTCGCTCTCAAACAAACACACACACTCTCTCTCTTACCCTAATGCCGACTCCGGTGAACTGGTCTACAGAGGGCACACTGCTCTGAGAGCCTGAGCCCTTCTCACTGTCGGTGCCCCCCTCCCCCTCGTCCTGGGACTGACCCCCCTCCGTGTCACCCTTTTTCATCACCAGGGTGGCCTTGCCCCCCGGAACCAGCTTCTGGAACACCTCACTGAAGTTCTTAGACACCTGAGGAGAGGAGAGGTGGAATTAGTCATGATCTGGTTAGTCACTTTGGAACAGAGGTTGCTGTAAAATAAGTAGTCGTTGTTTAGAAGTCAAAACTACTATTATCAATCCAGCTAAATGTGAATGTGCTTGATTGAACTCATGCTGACAGAACAACAACAGTGTCTTACATTTGGGGTCTTGAGTTTCATATGGTTAAATCATGAACATTTCTCCTGTTGAAGGATAGTATTCAGGGGGGTCGAAGTCTATCTGATTGAGACCTTGCTCAGGAGTACAGGTGTATGTACAGAAGGCCAAATTCAGAGTCACGGTCTATCTGAGACCTACATCAGGTTGAAAGCGTACCAATTTGAGGTTTTGATTCAAGGGTTGAAGTGTACCTCTGTCCCCTAATGAAGACGTCGGGTACTTGTTAAAAGAGAAGAAGTCGAGGACAACGTACCTGTTTGAATGTGAGCTGGATGGCTTCGTACTTCCTGAGCTCCAGGACGTTCATGAGCTCCATGATGGACTTGTGTCCTCGCTCCAGCTCGTCCTGACGCTTGATCAGCTTCTCCTTCTGCTCAGAGAAGTTGACAAACTGGTCCAGGGCCTTCTTGTTCACGTGGCTGTACTTCTTCAGCTCTGTGTTGCACTGCTCTAGCTTACGGAACAGCTACAGAGGGAGGGAGAAGAGAGGAAGAGAGAGCGAAAGAGAGTTAGGGTAACATTCATCTTACAGAACCACTTGTGGGGAGGAACACTTGGATGAAGAGGCGACATATCACTTTACTATGCATGCTGTATTCTAAACACACGTTACTTCCAGGAACTGAATTTCAAGTGAAAAGCTCTTGATGGCAAAGTGCCAAATATTATATTTCTAATGATCATCTCTTGAAGAGGATATGAGGAGTTTAAATACCCATAATCCCAACTGACACGTATTCCTTCAAAACACTAAAAAAACTATGAATAATCTTCTGTTTCTCTGTCAAGTCAAGAGACCTATCACAGAGATAAGCTGTATAACAGGCACATTATTATCCTTTGGCTTAATCCACTTCTGTATTAGAATCAACTCTCTGAACTGGCACCTAGTTAGCCGGCTCCCGCCGCCAGAGGCCCCTGGTGTGTCGAGTAGTGTGTCGAGTAGGCTGCCGGCTCATCTCACATAAGTGTGTGTCTCCTTGACAAGACTAGAAATATCCCATACTTCGTGATGATGCTAATTCATGACTCAATGTCTAAGGGAGAAAGATTAAGAAAGCGAAGCATCATCACGAAGTATGGGATATTTCTAGTCTTGTCAAGGAGACACACACTTATGTGAGATGAGCCGGCAGCCTACTCGACACACCAGGGGCCTCTGGCGGCGGGAGCCGGCTAACTAGGTGTCTGAGTCACAGTGAGGTGGCTGCTGCTGCTGCTTTCATAAGTGTGTGAGTGGGTGGGCAGTGTCTCAGCCGTGTGTGTGTGTGACCAGGCCCTGGCCCCTCGGGTTGAGGCTTGAGGAAGCTCTCTGAGATTATTGTCGTTGTGACTGTTGGGCTTTGGCTGCTAATCAAAGTCCTGAAAGTAAAACACAGGACAGGGAGCCCAGAGAGAGTGTGTTTACTTATAGTGTGTGTTTGTTAAGAGTGTGTGTGTGTATCCCTAGAGAGTGAGTGAGTGTATTCACCTGTTTGAGTGTGAGGGTCTGGTACTTCTCGAAGGCCTCCTGTGGTAAGGACCCCAGCTCCCTGATCTTCTTCATGCATTCCTCCTTCTTCTTCAGCAGCATGCCCTGTAGTAGGAGTAGTAACAGTAGCATTATAGCCTTAGTAGTATAGTAGTAGTAACAGTAGCATTATAGCTTCAGTAGTATAGTAGTATTATATTAGTAGTAACAGTAGCATTATAGCTTCAGTAGTATAGTAGTAGTAACAGTAGCATTATAGCCTTAGTAGTATAGTAGTAGTAACAGTAGCATTATAGCTTCAGTAGTATAGTAGTATTATATTAGTAGTAACAGTAGCATTATAGCTTCAGTAGTATATTAGTAGTAACAGTAGCATTATAGCTTCAGTAGTATATTAGTAGTAACAGTAGCATTATAGCTTCAGTAGTATATTAGTAGTAACAGTAGCATTATAGCTTCAGTAGTATAGCAGTAGTAACAGTAGCATTATAGCTTCAGTAGTATATTAGTAGTAACAGTAGCATTATAGCTTCAGTAGTATATTAGTAGTAACAGTAGCATTATAGCTTCAGTAGTATAGTAGTAGTAACAGTAGCATGATAGCCTTAGTAGTATAGCAGTACTTTATCAACACACAGCATCAGCAATGATCACAGAGACACAAGGATCAATAACACTGATATGAACACATTAAAAGCCAATGCTTGAATGTTAAAGTGTCACCCGTCAGGTATTTTAACCTGTTTAATGTCTGCTTATCAAATGTTTGTAACGTCTACTACAGTCTCCTTTCTATATACATTGTCAAGTCTTATGTCCGTAATGTATTTTAAGTCATGTGTATGGACCCCAGGAAGATTAGCGGTTGTCATGGCGGTCGTCATTAGCGGTCGTCATGGGCATCCTGATAAAGTACAGTAAGTAGCCTTGGTTTGTGGAAGCCAGAGCGGCTCATAGGACACCCACTTAGCAGGATGCTAGCCTATCGCAAGGCCTGAAACACTGAATTCTGATAAAGCTGAAGATTTCAAAGGCGGACCTGTCGGTTGGTCATCTTCTCCAACTCCTTGGTGTCATGGTTGATGGCGTCGTTCTGTTCCTTCTCCACGTTCTTCCAGCGGTCCATGCTCTTGGCGTGATCCTTGACCTCAATCTCCGCCTTGTCGATCAACACGTCCAGGTCTACGGGATGAATACGGAGAGATACCAATTTTTTTCATATATATTTTTTTAAACGTTGGCACTTTGAAGATGTAACAATTGTACTTGAGTTGTACCGTTAACGATATAGATGATTGTATGTAGGTTTCCATCGACTCAGGTGAAATAATGTACTACTGTTCAAGAGACCAAAACAACACTGAGCTCCATTCTTTCTATTGCTAAGGTCTGTGTGTGTGTGTGTGTGTGTGTGTGTGTGTGTGTGGCCTACCCTCTGAGCGTGCCAGTGTATCTTTGATGCGTTTGTTGATTCCCTCCAGCTCGGAGGAGGTGGCTGTGAGCATGGTTCCTCCCTCAGTCTCTCTCAGCTCATTCAACTCCTACAGGATCACAGGGAGGCAAAAACAATTATACATTTGGAGCATAAAAAAAGAAAGAGTACAGATTATTGTTGGGGACAAAGGTTTTGGAGAAAGATAATTTGAAAAATACAATTGGGTACATTTATTTATTTATTGGTTTCTTTTCATTTTGATAAGCAATGAAATGTAATGAATTGAAGGTTATATGTATAATGTAGTGATTAAGGTTGTGTCAATATTTGGGGTGGAGACAAAGAAATTCTAGCTGAAAAAATGTGATCTCAGCTGAAGAAGTCTGAATACCACTGTCCAACAGGAGCACAGAGTGAAAAAAATACACTTCACGAAGGTGTTATAATGCATTCATAAGCACTACGTAGATGACTTAACCACTGTGCCCTGCTTTCTCTGTCTCTCGGAGCTTGTTCAGCTCCAACAAGATAACAGGGACAAGAAGGGTTGACGAATAGCAATCCTAATGAATTTCACAAGGCCCTCATTTCAGAAAGAAAGTATTTATAAGTACTACATAAAAGGTGACATAACAACCACAGGGACGTCCTGTGACCTTGATACACGCGTCAGTTGATGTTTGAATGGATGTCCTGTGCCATTTTGATCATTATCTGTATTGAGTGTATCCTAGTCTTCCTTCTGAATGCTCTCCAACTTGGTCTAGGATCCCATCTGGACATTCTGGAATTCTACCTATTCTAAGTTCCTAGCTGGACAAAGCTGTTCTAGATTCCTGTCTAGACATTTTGTAATCTGACTTGTTCTAGGTTCTGTTGGGAAAATTCTGGAACCGTACCTCTACTGTGGAAGCGAACGTGTGCCAGGTTTCTTTTTGCACATTGTGTAACACCATACCTGTTCTACTTGGTCGAGGCGTTTCCGTAAGTTCTCGTTGAGGTACGTCTCCACCCTGGTCATAATCCCCTCCAGCTTGATCCTCTCATTCAGCAGCTGCCTGTTGTCCTACAGACACAAAGATAACATGAAGAATTGTCTCCTTTCATACAACACACATCACACACAAACACAACAATCATTGTTCTACATTCATGTCTTCATCTTTCACAACAAAATACAGAACACATTTCAGAGAGAGAGCGCGAGAGAGAGGAGAAAGACTCCCTCTGTTCGTAATAGAATAGATAAGAGAAGGAAAGAAAAGAGCATAACACTCCCCCTCCTCAAACAAATGAGCCTTTATGAAAAAAAAAAAAGATTTGAGAAAAAATGTAATGAACAGAGAGAGAGAGAGAGAGAGAGAGAGACAGAGAGAGAGAGAGACAGAGACAGAGAGAGATAGAGAGAGAGAGTCACGGCCTGTCTACATACTCCTGTACAGAACATGAGTCTATTTCTAGATGGGGGACGGTTGCATAACGTTAGCAGATAAAACGGCTGAGGCTACGGAGGTGGTCACTGTGAGCAGCGTGTGGATGGCAGTGCCCACACCACTGCAGCTAGCCAGCGCTCAACTCATCGAGGCCATTTACAAATCGACAGTGAGTGTGCCGGTGTTCGTGTGTTTTTGTATCAAAAAGGCAAAGCTGTTTACAATCCAGGTATGATATAACAACGGAAGGAACAAGACAGTAAAATGATCATAACCCATCATGTTCTTCTTTCATGAGGAACTGGGTAATAAATTAGAATCAAATTAACTTCCAGTGTTCATTCACTCTGTCTGTATTAGGTCTTGACAATATCTAGATATAATCTGCGCCCCATTAAAACTTCTTCCTGTCTCTAGCTGTAATGTTTACATGCTGGAGCGGTCTGTTGAGATCTTAACAGTAGGTAAAACCATCCAGCTATCCAGCCATTCAAACACCACATACAACTATACCTCCATACACAGTGCCCTGTTTTAACTTGTTCCCCCTGTAGTCTTTCATTAACTGTCTCCTCACCTGCTGCAGCTGTCTGATCTCGTCGTTGAGGTCGTCTACACGTCTCTGGTCCTCCAGACTGAGCTGAGAGAGCAGGTCTGTCCCCAGCTCAGCCTTCAGAGACTCCCTGGTGGACTCCATGGCATGGAGACTGGCCTCTAGAGACTGCAGAGAACGTTGCTGTGGGGAGAGATTGAATGGGTTGAAATTACTTTGTCAATGCCCAAAAGATGGCATTTGGTTTGCAAGCAGCAGGCACAGTCTATGCTAGTACAGTGCAGCAATGTGTTCATGTGTTCAACTGGTGGACTGCATGATCAAGAGAAGTCTAGACGGAAGAAGACAGGGATAGCATCAAGTCAAGGTAGAGATTATTCAGCAACAATCAAAGTTAGCAATATAAAATGTAGGCTACCTTAGGCATGAATGTCTTCTTAGACTGCTGCACTTTCGTAAATGTAAAAAGGTGGGGTGCTTGTATGACATTTGTAGAGTATAAAAATACACCTTCTCATCATCCTTTTGGATGTGTATGCTGAACTGGATCGAGATCTGATTCGGTAAAACTACGGCTACATTTTATTCATGATTTCCTTGAAATCGGGTCCAATAGAAACCATGAGACACAATGAAGTCCAAATCAACCTCACCTTCGGCATGAATGTCTTCTCAGACTGCTGCCTCTTCTCCTTGAGCATCTTCATCTCAGACAGGATGGAGTCTCTGGAAGCCTTGAACTTCCTCTGCTGGGTCTCAATCTGCTGCATTTGGTTCATCAGCTGGTCGATCTCATTGTTGATACGTGATGGAGGGTTAAGGAACATACTTTATAAACAATTATAAACTGGGTGGTCCGAGCACTTAATACTGATTGGCTGACAGCCGTGGTATAACAAAACATTTATTTGTACTGCTCTAATTACGTTGGTAACCAGTTTATAATAGCAATAAGGCACCTCAGGAGTTTGTGATATATGGCCAGTATACCACGGCTAACGGCTGTGTCCAGGCACTCCGTGTTGCGTCGTGCATAAGAACAGCCCTTAGTCGTGGTATATTGGCCATATACCACACCCCCTTGGGCCTTATTGCTTAAATATAACTTATAAAACCTATAGATCTCATTGTTGATACGTGATGCAGGGTTAAGAAATATACTTTATACACAAATATAACCTATAGAACTCACGTTGATATGTACAGGTGAGGGTTAAGAAACATACTATCATTGTTCGATTTATTGATTGATGGTTTAGTTTTTAGGATTTTTGGAGATGCTCAAAGCATGTAACATTGTATTGGTTAAACCGTTTTTCATGCAATTCAAGCGGTAATCAGCAGTTTAAACTGAGGTGTGACAGTTGAGGCATTTATAAGTTATATTCTTCAAGAATCAATGGGTACACATAATTAATAAGTCAAAAAAGTATGTAGCAACTACAGATCGCCCCTTTAAAGGCCGACTTAAAATACAGCAGACTGGCATCTCCCTAATGGCAAGCTTACCTAAGGGCCAGAGGTGGTGTAGATAAAAAAAAAAAAAATACTTTAAAATCATTGATTGAACCTCTGACTCACTGCTGGGGGCTTACAGGAGTAAAGCCATGTCAACAATCATCTCAAGCCATCCGCCCACACACACATACATACATACATACATACATACACACACACTCAAACAAACACGCAACGCCATGTCATCAGCTTAGCCATCCACCCACACTCACTCACTCACTCATTCATGGACACACAATAATATCCTCAGTTAGTCTAAGGGGCTCCAGGGCTGTGTTGCTGCCTGATACCAGTGACACAGCGCTCTCTCCCTCCTGTGCCCTCTCTCTCTCCCTCTCCTGTGCCCTCTCTCTCTCCCTCTCCTGTGCCCTCTCTCTCTCCCTCTCCTGTGCCCTCTCTCTCTCCCTCTCCTGTGCCCTCTCTCTCTCCCTCTCCTGTGCCCTCTCTCTCTCCCTCTCCTGTGCCCTCTCTCTCTCCCTCTCCTGTGCCCTCTCTCTCTCCCTCTCCTGTGCCCTCTCTCTCTCCCTCTCCTGTGCCCTCTCGCTCTCTCTCCTGTGCCCTCTCGCTCTCTCTCCTGTGCCCTCTCGCTCTCTCTCCTGTGCCCTCTCGCTCTCTCTCCTGTGCCCTCTCGCTCTCTCTCCTGTGCCCTCTCGCTCTCTCTCCTGTGCCCTCTCGCTCTCTCTCCTGTGCCCTCTCGCTCTCTCTCCTGTGCCCTCTCGCTCTCTCTCCTGTGCCCTCTCGCTCCTGTGCCCTCTCGCTCCTGTGCCCTCTCGCTCCTGTGCCCTCTCGCTCCTGTGCCCTCTCGCTCCTGTGCCCTCTCGCTCCTGTGCCCTCTCGCTCCTGTGCCCTCTCGCTCCTGTGCCCTCTCGCTCCTGTGCCCTCTCGCTCCTGTGCCCTCTCGCTCCTGTGCCCTCTCGCTCCTGTGCCCTCTCGCTCCTGTGCCCTCTCGCTCTCTCTCCTGTGCCCTCTCGCTCTCTCTCCTGTGCCCTCTCGCTCTCTCTCCTGTGCCCTCTCGCTCCCTCTCCTGTGCCCTCTCGCTCCCTCTCCTGTGCCCTCTCGCTCCCTCTCCTGTGCCCTCTCTCCCTCCTGTGCCCTCTCTCCCCCTCCTGTGCCCTCTCTCTCTCTCTCGTGTCCTCTGTCCTGTGCCCTCTCGCTCTCTCCTGTGCCCTCGCCCTCTCTCTCGTGCCCTCTCTCTCTAATCCTATTTGGCTCTATCACACACTCATATTATCCATGTCAGCCTCCAATATCCACCCACACAAGACATAATCTGGCTGCATTAAATCCCCTCCAAAGAGCCCTTCACACACAACCTCCAGAGACCCAGGGAAAGGAAAGCATGACACACTCCATTACCTACTAAACATGTTTTACAACTAGATGACGACCATCACACCCATTTGAATAAGAAACCCTACTCATCTCTTACACATTAAACCTCCTCCAACTCTGCGCGAGAGCCTGAGAGAGGACAGTACGACATCACCTACTGAGCCCCTGTATTTAGGATCTCTGGTGTCGGACTCACTTCAGGACCAGCCAATGGTTGGGAGTTGAGTTAGTCTAGCGTGAGACAGGACCATGGTAAAATGGGTCAAATCACAAATCAATACACGCCTGTATTCCTGACTAATCAGAAACAAATATAGGCCCCTATAACATTTGCGATGCGGAGAACGCAGTTTGGGTCACTAGTTTAGAGCACTAAGGGATGACCTGTGTGAATGAATGAACCAATAAACTACCAACGGAGTTAAAGGATATGTTCGATGTTCCTGCGGAGGTTCTCGTTGAGTTTGGCCTCCAGCTCTCCCAGCTCCTCCTCAGCCTTCCTCATGTCCTTTTGCAGCTCCAGACGGGACTTCCTGGTGTCATAGTAACCCCCCGTCAGCGCCCCGCGGTGGGACACCTGGTCACCTGAGAGACACATAAAATAAAAAAAGAAAATCACACACCAGAAAAATAACAAACCTACACCAAAAACATGAAACAGTCCCACCCCACACTAACTGTGCTGATCACCTCTGCAGCAGAAAAACACCAGTGATCTCAAAGCACCGAAAACAAAACAAACAAACACTTCATATCTACACTAAAGACACCTCTAGCTACTTGAACATAAGACTGTAAAAAGCGGACAAGAATTGGTGTCATTTACATTTATTGTCATCTTGATGATGCAAGTCGATACCTACCCTCTAGAGTTATACAGTCCATGGTGAACGCCCTGGCCAGCTGGGTGGACACCTCCATGCTACGACAGATCAGGGTCTTTCCAAACACGTGCTTGAAGGCCTTGTCAAACTGCTGGCTGTAGCGCAGCTTGCTGATCATGGGGATGGCATCCTACAGGAAACAAGAGGAGGAGAAATAGGTCAGTTTAACGCTCTTAACACTCTTTAGTTTTAACTTTATTTATTAAAACTGCACTGTTAGTTATGGACTTGTAAGTCAGCGTTTCACTGTAAGGTCTACACCTGTTGTATTGTTAGTTATGGGCTTGTAAGTCAGCGTTTCACTGTAAGGTCTACACCTGTTGTATTGTTAGTTATGGGCTTGTAAGTCAGCGTTTCACTGTAAGGTCTACACCTGTTGTATTGTTAGTTATGGGCTTGTAAGTCAGCGTTTCACTGTAAGGTCTACACCTGTTGTATTGTTAGTTATGGGCTTGTAAGTAAGCATTTCACTGTAAGGTCTACACCTGTTGTATTTGGCGAATGTGACAAATAACATTTGATTTGATCTTTGGCGATCATAGCAGGCCTGGGTCAAATACATAGTACAGTAGTTGAGGTGTGTTTTGATTTCTTTTTGCTTGTAGGAGGTTACACTTTTAGGACTATTCCATTCAAGAATATTCCCTTACGTTGGTCTCAGGGTAGGCGGTGTCCCTGACGTCCAGCTTGCTGAGGGGCAGGAAGGTGACCTCTCCAGGCAGGTTCATCTTGTTGAACTCCGTCAGGATCTTGGTGCTCACCTCGTCTGTCTCCACTATGTGGTAGAACAACCTGGCAGGGAGAAAGACACGAAGGAGTATTTGAGCCGACAAGTTTGAGTAACAGTTACTTTTACATTGAGGAAACCTCTGGCTTTCTCAATTGGTCTTTCCACAATTAACTGTGTCCTCTCTCCCAGTCTACTCCTCAAAACACATTGGAGAAGATCAGACAGGAAGAAACTCTGATCTTCTCCTCAAAAGGGTTCTCCAATCCAGGCGAGGAGAAAGAACTATTGAAAAAGAGCCTGTCACTCACCTGGTTCCCGCGGTGACCTCCACACAGGTGTAGAAGGCGGGCTCACACTCAAAGTTGTTCATGACGATGCCATGGTAACCGTTGATGACGTGCTGGTTGATCCCCTTTCTGCGGAAATGCTCCAGCACCTTGTTGATGCTGTCAATACCGTTCAGAATGGCCTAGTTGGGACAAAGAAGCATTTCAACACTTTCTAAATGCATATTTATCTGTGGCATCATACCAATGTCATGGTCTATATAGTTAAATAAAGGTTAAATAAATAAAATCTTTGTATGAAGAAATGTCACAGATAATTAAATGTATTTATTAAAACAGGCCTACATTATTTTTCCACTCAACAATGAATACCAACGTCTGTTCGGATATTTGAATAATAGTGCCGATCCCTAGTCTATGTAGGTGAAAATAGTGATTTTCCACGTTCTGTAGTTCAAAAGATAAGTACTCTCTGTGACGTCATGTGTACAAGTCAGCTTCGACCGGACCACTCAAGCTAAGTAAAGACGGCAATCACCAGGGTAACCATCTGGAATGTTGATAGAACGTCGTTTTGAGGGGATTTGGACAGAAGAAAGGATTGATTAGAGTGGAACTGAAGAAGTAATAAGCAGCTGAGTCATAGACACACAGTGTAGATGTCGAGGAGAGAGAAGGGAGAAAGGCTAGGGTTGGTTCTTTGTTAGACTTTCTTTACCTCTGGGTTATTTATTTCCCTAATAATTGGTTGAGTCACAAAATCACCACCTCCATTTCTTTCCCTAATAATGTATTCACAGACTCAAGTGTTCAGGTGGGATGGCTTTTCATCAGTGTTTGACTCATCGTTGCTAAAGCTGAGCAATCAACCATCGTCAAGGGTCGTTCGTGTGACAGTGTGACAGTGTGACAGTGTGTGCGTGTAGCCTTCATTTCATGCTGTGGACTTAATAATAAATCTGTAACGATGATGACATGACTGTTAGTAAACTGTAAATGTATTCCTTCTACTTGGCCGTGTGGCAGGGAGTATATGAACGGACTTGTGTAAAGGTGTGACCTTTGTAATCTGGTTATGACGATGTGGACACGTGTCATGTAATGTAATCTTTAGGTGAATCTAAAGTGACAGAGGGCAAGTGGGGAGGAGGGCATTCTTCCATTGGCTTATAGCAGCTAAACGGAATGACACAGAGATGGCTCTGGTGGCAGTATGATGATATGACTGTGTATGTTAAGGTGTGTGTGTGTTTCGTTGGCTAGGAGGCCACACGGACCTTGCCGGTGGCTGCTCTAAGGAGCTGCTGCTTCTTCTCCAGCTCCTCTCGTTTGGCTGCCAGCGCCTGCTGCTCAGCGTTCTCCTCCCGCCACAGATAGCTGTTGGAGGCGCACAGACAAACACACTGGTGGTTTAATACATTAACTTGTCATTCAGTCCAAAAAGGTACTGTATGAAATTATGCAGCCAGGGCAAATACTGTAGATGCTAAATTTGTTTAATAATTTCCAGGAAGTGCCTTAATTTTGAGAACAGCTCTATTATAAACTTTAATGAGCCATATGCCATATTCTATTCACTGGCTCTGGTGAACCAAATGCAGCAGATTGAGACCCAGCAGAGGATGTTCAAGGCTTCCAGAGACTCCATCCTGTCTGAGATGAAGATGCTCAAGGAGAAGAGGCAGAAGTCTGAGAAGATCTAAAGGTTTGCCAGGCGGAAGCTAAATGGAAGTCTTAAGGGGGAACAACCATGCAACCTTTTACACGGTGGAGGTTGAGTCATGGCTATAGGCCTTCGTCTGGTCTTCGAGGCAAAAATAAATACATATTTCCTACGTAAATAAATATTTAAAGTGCAAACGATGACTCAATGAACTAGCAAAGAGTAAAAAGAACTAAACAAGAATAGAAAAGAGCAAAGAAAGTTTAGATTTATAAGTTAGAATCAATACATAAAAGCACAAATGATGACTCAACTCAAAGAACACAGCAAATAGGAGTAAAGAAGAAGAAGTCAAGATTGACAGGTTCAAATCTATATCTTGGCCTAACAGTGCAATGACTCAACACATGAAACTTGATTCAGATATCAATCATGATCTTACTTTCTCTCGCTCTGCAGCTCGTCCTTCTTGTTCTTGACTTCGTAGTATTTCTTGTCCAGCTCTTCCACCCTGGTCTTTACCTCATTCAGGTCCTGGTCCAGTTTCTACACGGGAAAACAGACCAGTCAGATAAACTTGATCCCAAGAATTATAGAACAGAGTGAAATCTAGAACAGAATCGAAAGTTCTATTTAAACAAAATAATTCTTAAAAAGGCATTATAATCATCCATAATAGTTCCAATTGAACTATAGTATAATAATAGTTTAATTAGCTCTAACTGCCCAGGAAATATAAAACAGGTTATGATGTCATAGATCCATAGAATCAGCTATAAAAAAAAAAAGAGGCTCCATACACTGTACTGTTCCAGGTTCTTCTCCTTGTTGGTCTCAGTGTCCTCCAGGTCTTTATGGATGGCAGCAATCTGCCTCTTCTTGTCGTTGATGGCCTGGTCTAGGGACTTGAGTTCCTTCTTGATCCACTTGTCCCTCTCCTCTTTAGAAGTGAACTGGCTGCCTCGGCCCTGCTTGGCGTACAGGTCTGTTCTCTCCTGGGTGGCCTGGGCCAGTCTGGGTGGAGCGAGGGAGGGAAGACAGGAGGTGTTAAAAGGTACATGGGGAAGTTCAAAATAAACAAAAAAAAATAAGATAAAACGGCGGCTTAATAGTTATTTAGTGCCCTACTAATAAGGTGACATTTTGGGCACACCACAGTCTCTCACCAATGAAGACAGGAGTACCAACTTTCTTGACTTTCTAGTGGATAATTCTTACTGACTTCTACCACATTCTAATTTTCAGCAGCATTTGATTTTTTGATTTAACCTTTATTTATCTAGCATCAGGTGCATCAGGTGTAACTAATATTACATGGGGGGAAAAACAAGTAATTATCCTTTTACTAATACATGAAAAAGCTGTTGTCTATTCAATGATTAATTAATTCTTTAAAGATGTGCAGTGTTTTCCTACAGACCTGGCGATGCCTCTCTCCTCCCTCTCCTTCACAGTGTTGAACTTGGGCTCAGTCTCCTGAAGCTCCTTCTGCTTCTCCTCTATCTTCTCCAGCAGCTTCTGACGCTCCTTCAGCAGACGTTTCTGGAGGAGGAATTCACCATCATCATCATTATATTATTATTTATAAACAACGGGTGACAACGGGTGACACTCGGAGGCATTTGAGGATACTCAGGTGTGTGGGGTCAGCACTGAAATAAGTTCAAACGCCAACAGATGATCTTTTATCTATACACGTGTGGACTCTAGATATGTCAACCATCAGGGAAAGGGGGGATACCTAGTCAGTTGCACAACAATGCATTCAACCGAAATGTGTCTTCTGCATTTAACCCAACAACTCTGAATCAGAGACGTTGCAGGGGGCTGCCTTCATCGACGTCGTCACCGCCCGGGGAGCTTCCTAAAGTCTGCTTTGATCACTCAGATAGGATCATGTCACAGCAGTCAGAAGGGCATATGAGGCAAGTACACCCACCCGCCCTCTTCCTACTTCCCTCTCCCTGCCCCCCTCCATCCATCCCAACAAAACAAAGATACCAAAAAAGCTGTTGCAACATTCTCCCGAGCAGGTGGGCCTAATCCAACATCCCTGAGATTCTGCAGTCTAATCTGAAATACACGCAGGGATTGGGGACAGATCTCTTCCCTTGGGCCACTGCCCAGAATGAAGGGATGCAGGGATGGAGAGAGAGAGAGAGAGAGAGAGGAGGTTAAGACTAGCGGTAGGGGGAGAGGGATGGAGGGGTGTGGTGTATCAGTGACGCAGATGGAGAGGCGTCTGTCCTCACCCTCTGAGTAAAAGAAGAGGTAGGGGGTGTTGGAGGTGTGTGGGGAATTATCACTGACGCAGATGGAGAGGCTCCCGTTCGAGGATGGAGAGGTAGGTACGTAGGTTGGGATGGAGGGATGGTGTGCCACATACAGTGACACAGCTGAGGAGGTTTCTGACCGCCCCGTACCTTCGGTTCACTGTTGCCAACACACACCGCTCTCTCGCTCTCAGACGCACACACAGTCATCCCCACCACACACAGTCATCCCCACCCTCACCAGACACTGTCCTCCCCTACCTTCTGTTCGCTGTTGCCGGCCAGCTCCTCCTGCAGGTCTTTGGATTTGAGCTCCAGCTTGGTCCTCTGTTTAATCTGCTCCTGTCTCTCTGAGCTCAGCTGCTCCTTCTCCTCCTTCATGGCACTGATCTTAGACTTCTTCTCACGCACCACACGCTCCGTCTCCTACAATGAGAGGAAGAGGAGATGAAAGGAATGTGCCTGGGATCGAACCCGAGTGACACCTCAAGTACTGCGATGCAGTCCCTTAGACCGCTGCGCCACTCGGGAGGCCTATAGAAATTGTTGGTTGTTGGTAAAGCAGATATTTTATTTTTCACATAGTCCTTTTCAGCACAGTTACAGGAACTGTGGTGGATGGATGCATAACCAGGCCAGCTCAGTACAGCTTGGCTCAGTAGTGAGAAAAGCTGATCAGATCCATTTACACTCCAAGCCATTCTGTGCAAATACTATATACAGAATCACTTACCTCTACTTTGTCTCTGGCATCCTGCTGGGCGTCTCTCAGATGTCTGGACTTATCTCCACATGTCTCTCTCTTGGAGGACAACTGAAAGAGAATATGCAATTTAGAGAACAGTTAACTATGCAATCAAAAATATCAAATGCCATTTTAAAAAGGAAGAATTTGAAAGGCCAGACCACAAAACCAAACCTCAACCAACTTAAAGTTACTTTTTGTTAGACATCCTGTTCACATGATGAATAACATTTGATTTGACTGACATTCATTTCTTGACCCATACTCCATAAACACATTGTTTATTTGTTTTTGTATTCTTGTTACCTCGTCCAGTTTGGCGCGTGTCTCGTTGAGCTCCTGGTTATAGATGGTGTACTCCAGGGCCCTCCTCATCTTGTCCCACTTCTGGTACTGAGCCAGCTCCTCCTTCTCATCTTCCAGGGTCTGGAGACGCTCCTCAATGTACTTCAGCAGCTCATTGATCTTCTCTCTCTTACCCTCTGGGGGAAAACACAAAAACAGTGTACCAGTATGTTAGTTAGGTCTACAGTTATATCTACAGGTGTGGTGGCACCACCAAAGGCCATTTGTAATAGGAAAGGGAGATGCTTATTCTGGGAACTAAATGATACAGCTTTTCCATGGAAAATAATTAGGAATTTAGAAGAGTAGCATTTATTTTGAAAGTTTGTGTGTTAGGTCTGAAAGTCGACTGTTCTTTTCCCGTAGATAAAGGCACGCTTTGAATTTGTCTCAATCAAAGCCCATCTGAGGTAAGAGTCAGAATATCTCTGTTTAGATCTGGTGACTGAATGCATGTGAACAGAGTCTTAGATGATGTCATCGTAGGCATACAGAGAGACGTTGGTTCTTCTACTAGTACTGTTACCCGTTTCTTTCATGAGGGAGATGGACTCTTCCTTGCGCTCATCGTACACCCTGGTTCCTGCCACCTCACGCAGCAGCTTCAGACGCTGGGAATCAGGGGCTGTAGCCATCTGGTTAATCTGGATACATGATGAAGAGAGAGGAAACACATGAACGATACCCATGTATAACTTACGTATAAAGTGATCTGGATACAGGATAAAGAGAGGAAACATGAATGGTTTCCTTTGTATAATTGATGTATAACGTTATATGGTTGATCTGGACACAGATTACGGAAGAAGGAAAACATGTTATGTAAGATATCATCGGTATGAGACGTTGGGTTGTACGAATGGTGCAAAGAAACATGTTTGCAGCAAATAACCAATGAATGTTGCACAACGGAGCCTGTTCACAGCCTTCCTTCATAGTGCAGTCTTACCTTTCCCTGCTTGACGATGTAGTAGGGGTTACTACGGGAGAAACCAGCACTCTCCAAGAGGTTCATGACGTCATTTTTACTGGAACAAAATCAACATACATGATTGTCGATTACATGATGATTACATTTTTCAGTCACAACAGACGTGTAGTCAGACTTACGTCACCATCTTCTTGTCTAAGAAGTACTGGTCCTTCTTGGCGCCGATGACACGGCGGAGGGACACCTCCTCTTTGTCGATCTGGAGGGAGAGTGGATTTATTGACCAACGAACAGAGAAATATGAAAACTAAAAAAAAGCTGACTAAATAGGTGGCAAATCATGTTTGGTGAGAATCTTACCGGCAACCTGTTATCAGAATTGTCAAATATAATCTCCACAAAAGCAGAGATGACACGAGGACCAGTTCCCTCCTACAGTGACAGGGATTAACATGGTTATAACAGTGTTATGGGGTTAACAGCCTGAGGATTATATAATATCCATTACTGTTAGTATAACTTCCACTACTTACATGGAGCAAGGCCAGGCGCTGTTCGGGGCGAAGGTGGCTAAACTCATCGCTGAGCACAAACTGAATGGCTGAGAGAAAAAACAAACATTTGTTTTTTTTTGGGGCAGATACTTCAAAGAAAAGCATCACAATTTCTTTAAAGTATATTATTCTAGATGGTAGAAAACATCAGAAGAATCAGGAGGACAGCGCTCACATACCGTAGAAAAAGTTACTTTTCCCAGATCCGTTTCTTCCCACTGTGAGAAAACAACAACATACAGAGAGGGAAATGGCAGTCAGACAATGAATGGAAAGACAATGGCCGATTGTTTCCTCTACAGCCAAACCTACATGGTGAGGTGTTGTTGATGGCTAAAGACAGCTAGAGGTTTTGGGGGGGAGAGTAAGATAGATAGATAGATAGATAGATAGATAGATAGATAGATAGATAGATAGATAGATAGATAGATAGGTACTTTATTGATCCCCCGGGGGGGAAATTTCATTATCAAGCAGCTACAACAAAAACACAGGGCAGGTGCAAAATGCCACAACGAAAGTACACAAAAGACAGATACACGGTACATGATACATAGAACTTGGCAGAAGCTCACCGATGACATTGGACTTTGGGCTGAAAGGATCCACCACAGTCTGGTCCCTGTAACTTCGGAACCCCTGGATGATGACCTGAGAGGACAAGAAGGGGAAGTGCAACTGCTTTCACAAATCTGAATGATCCATGCTAGCTAGCTAGTTACAGCAACATTGCATTGAAGAACGTATCAAGAGATCCACCAATAGTTTATTTTGACAGGATGTTGAAATTAGCTGCCAACAATTGTTAGCCCGTTAGTTTGTTAGATACGTCAACAGGCGTTTTAATGTTATGCAAGCTGGATGGAGCAGTATCTCCCTAGTTCGCTAATAACTAACAATGTTATCTGAATGTTTCAGCACCACGGCGAGTAACTGATAATTAGCTATCTAATGTGACTACTTTACGAATGGCTTGTCTATGTAGCTGACTGGAAAGCTAGTTAGCTGACCTAACTAGTTAACGTTAGCTGGATTGAAGAAAGTTACCACATATTGCTAGTTACTACAACGTTAACTAACTACTAGCATCACTACTAGTAACTGAGATAAGTTAGCTAGCTAGCTAGCTAACTTAACCTACTGACAGACATTGCCCAGAATTGTGAGTAATCCTGCATATGACCATTTTTGTAGATTACTTTTCTAAATTGTAGATCTCCAGCTACATGTAAATGGCTAAAGCTAGCTATCTGGCTAGGCCGCTAGCAACAATGTTCAGACAGCGGGTCGTCGACATGGAGCTCCGGCCGCTAGTTTACCTGTTTGATGTACATGGTCGCCTATTCAGGAACTTTCCTCAGAAAGCGAATAAATATCCCTTCTCCTTCGATAAGGGGAAGGTGTACCTTTAAAGTGTCAGATATCTGATTATTGTGAGTATTTGTCCACAATTCATGTGTCCAAGATTGTTGAATTACCCTGCAGATAGAGAAATAACAAGGAAAATGGCGTCACGGGCGGGATGAAATGGAACAGTCAATAATGTGAAAAGAGGGGAGGATTGATTTAGATTCCTAAATATTAGATACAATCTAAAAAATAAAATGTAACTCGTTTATCCGTTAAAATATCGGTATACAAATGATATATATATAAATGTGAACTTGATTCATACAAGCACATAAACATCTTTATTATTAGTATTCTGTTTTATTACATCCCCATTCGTTGTACTTGGTATGGTCCTCATGAGTGAGCTTGCTGGGCGCCAAAGAGCTGACAGAAAAAGTACATTTTGGTACAGTATTTAAAACTGAAATAATATTTTGAAAAACTGTATTTTTTTTCTCCAAACGAAGGACTGAGTGAGGGATATTTAAACACGAGAGAGAATAAACAGGTCACCCATTTGTATAATCGTTTACTAAATTTACTAAATGATCTGTGATTTCCACTCAGATAGAGCATGCATGGTCAACAAGGCTTTTGTATCCTTAAGAAACTCAAAATTGCTACAATGTAGTCATCATAGACTATATTTGTGGGAGTGTCCATGCATGCATTTCAACCTCAGTAAACCAGTGGAGTGTTCTAGTTTGGATCTCTCTTTTTAGGTCCCTGCAGGTGTCACTGTTCATAATGCTAATCTCTTGGCCTAGCATACTACAGGATGATTAAGTAGCCATTAGCCTAATTATGCATACGTGTCAGAGGAGGCTGGTGGGAGGATGTGTAGGCGGACGGGCTCATTGTAATGGATGGAATGGAATCTATGGAATGGTATCAAACACTTTTGATTCCATTTATTCCATTCCAGCCATTACAATGAGTTGTCCTCCTATAGCTCCTCCCACCTGCCTCCACTGATTCTGTGTTACTGCGTGGTTTATTGATTGGCAATATTTGATGTTGTGTGTTGTGTTGTGCATGTTGCTGTGGCCAAAGAAGATTATTAAAAGGACTTAATAGTTGTAAGTTGGCGCGGCAGGTAGCCTGGCAGTCAGGAGCGTTGGGACAGTAACCAAAAGGTTGCTGGATCGAATCCCAGAGCTGACAAGGTAAAAATCAGTTGTTCTGAGCAAGGCAGTTAACCCACTGTTCCCTGGGTGCTGATGATGTCTAATGAGGAAGCCCCTCCCCCCTGCACCTCTTTGATTCAGAGGGGTTGGATTAAATGCAGAAGACACATTTCAGTTGAATGCATTCAGTTGTGCAACTGACTAGGTATCCCCCCTTTCCCTAAGTAGTAGCACGTTGCCCTGTGGAGGCTAGTGGGAGGAGCTATAGGAGGTCTAGAACTATAAGTCCTCTCACCAGCCTCCTCTGATGTTGCCCTGTCTTATCTATATATATCTATATATATAACATGGCTTTATAGGGCCTCATATATATGACAACCTTATTATTATACGGTTCATATTTGAAAAAAGAACATGAACACAAAAGTACTTTCTGGTGGAAACATTTATTGGCATCAAAATATATCAAATAAATTAGGTTAAAATGCCTTGATGCGGCTTGTGAATAGGCAATACATCACATTATCAACCTAAGGCATGTATTGCAGTAGTCTTTGTGGTTTCACGCTGCAGTTCAAAGTTCAAACAAAGACTGTATAGACGATCAACGCAATATCTTCTCTCAGACTTTGTTTCTGTATAGCCAGCCGTTCCACTTTGTTACTAGCTTGTGCCAGCACAAGACAAATAAAGCATTTTATTTGTATTTTGTTATTTTTCAAGTAATCTGAGACCTACTAAGCAGTCACATCTTAAGGCAGTGCAGTTATAGGGCTCAATTTGAACTGGTGGAGTGGAGGAGTCTGAAGAGGCATGGGGGTGAGGAAGGAGGTAGGGAGGGGGGCGAAAACTGTGGAAGGTTCAAAGTTATTGTTGTTGAATGTGAACTCTTTCGAAGTCCCGAAGAAGGAAGCCGTTTCTTTGCCGATGCAACAGGGCGTTGCTGGTTCGGTGGAGGGATCGGGTGTCGTCGCCGCGGTAATGGGTGTGGAAGACAGGACCTCAGACTCGAACTGCAGGAGCTGGCCCATGAAGCTGAAGTTGGGCGAGATGACGGAGCGGCGCTGTTTGATGATGTCAAAGGCCTCTTCGAGCTGCAGCCGCTTGGTACTCATGATGTAGGCCAGACAGATGGTCGGGGAGCGGGAGATGCCCGCCTCGCAGTGAACCAAGACTCTGCCCCCTTTCTGCTTCACACCATCTGGAGAGGAGACAAAACGGTAACATTTACGTTAATGATATGATAAACATGAGCTATAATACATTGTTGTCACATTTAGGCAGACATTGAGTATGACCATGTATCCACCTACACTGTAACACAAATATAGACACATTTAATAGAAACGGATAGCTGATCCTAGAATAGAACAACTCTGGCTACATTCTCACAGGGAAAAAGTGCTTTCAGAGCTATTTTAGTGTGTGACCACAGAGATTGAATCCAGTTCTTCAGTGTCTAATCATCACCTGCCTCCCCACCCCTTTGCTCTTCCTCTCTTTTCACCCACACAGAACCTATAAGATCCCTGCTGCCACACAGTCACCACTCTCCCATTAGACCCCGCCCCCCCCCCCCACCGCGGCAAAGCTGACTGACTCACCCTGCACAGCTGCACACAAGACCGTGTCTCTCTCTCTCTCCTACGTGCCTGCGGGGGAGCTGAGCAGTGCTATACTAAGTTCACCGCGGCTGGGAGAGGGGGAAACTTATTCTACTTCATTAGAACACACACACACACACACAAACCTAGATTCTCTCTATCTGTGTCACACACACACACATGTATGAGCCACAGCGGGGGAACAGCCAGCAATGGTTTCTGACAACTCCGATCCTGTGAAAACCAAATGAATTAATCATTAAGCTGCTCCCATCTGGAGTGCTGGGAGGCTGTCTGAGAGGAAGCTAGAGAGCCTGTGGGTGTTTTAATGACCCATCCTCTGGCTAATGGCGCCCTATTCCCTACATATTGCACTACTTTTGACTGGGACCCATATGGCTCTGGTTAAATGTAGTGCACTATATTGGGAATAGGGTGCCTAACTATGTTCTTGACTACTGTTTTTTTCCAGGAGGTTGATATCCTCTATTTCCAGCTAAATGGTTGACAGTAGGTCGACAGTAGAATATTCACCTTCCACCACATTGCATTCATCCAGAGGTTTGGGGAATTTGGAATTATGTCTTCTTCATAAAGAGAAACAAGTCCATTGTTTTAGATTTGGATGCAGTGAGTGAATATCTGAACACTTCCTGTTTATAGCTCCATTCTTGTGTATTAATTTTTTTTTCCCTCTTGTGTTAGTTACTATATAATATATATCATTATTTTTCAAACTCTGCATCGTTGGGAAAGGTTCGCAAGCATTTCACTGTAAAGTCTACACCAGTTGTATTCGGCCCATGTGATTAATACAATTTGATTTGATTTGAAGATCATGTTTTTTCAAAGAGACATCCTGTGTTAAGATTCAGCCCTTGGCGGAGAAGGACACCTCTTTGTCTTACGTAATGCTTACAGGCGTTAGACAAAGACGCCTAAATGTGGGGGCTTAAAACAAAGAACAACAACAGCAACACCACCACTGATACAGGTCAGGTGAGGCCTCCACTGTGGGTGAGAATGAGATTCAAGCTCATCCTCGGCTGTGCCTGGATATAACATTTATAAATAGAAGTGCAGGCCGCTCAACATCTTCGTGAGAGCTATTATCCAACACTTCAAGCCTCTTTCTATCACACATTCACTCTCTGTTCCCTCAGGGATCTGTCTCTGAACACATGCACCATGGTTGAGTTCATTTGGTACCAAACAGAAGAAAAACTACAGACAGGAATAAATGCTTGTTGTGAGATGTGCTAAGGTTTGCCCTAATGAATATGACCCAGATAAACAATAACTAAACAACCTTTGTGTACATTTTGTGTCTGTGAACACAGCCTCCCTCCTTCAAAAACCCTCCACCCACCATTAGTGAGTAGGGCTAGCCAACATTTGTCACACTAACTAACTGACTGAGTGAACTGACCACACCCGGTAATAACCCGCAATAAGCCACTAGCAAGATTAACTGTGAGCCAGGAGGCAGTCTCTTTTTAAACTTAAAAGGGGGGGGGGGGGGGGGTGAGAGAGAGGTGGAGGGAGGGGGTGAGGGGAGAGAGGGAGTGAGGAGATGGGGAGAGAGCACACAGAAGATGTTCTCTGAATGAAGCCAATCTGGGGATTTGTAAAAAGAGAGAGAGAGAGAGAGAGAGAGTGAGAGAGAGAGAGAAATCGAGAGAGAGAGAAGGAAGGAAGGAAGGCAGATGAGGTTAACAGATTAGTCAGAGGTTGTTGTCTGTCCTCCGTTTAGATTGGTGAGTGGGTGAGTAGGAGTGAAGCCAATAACTATTAAAATTATTTGCCCTATTTCCTCTGTTAATGGATTTGGAATCATATATGTTCCATGAGAGAAGAAGAAGAAAAGAGAAAAGAAAAGAGCAGAGAAGAAATCTGAAAAAAGGAGAAGAGAACAGGAAGAAAGAGACAGAACACAACGCACAGACCACGATACTCACCAATGAACTGGAAGGCCTCGTGGAAATGCGAGCTGATATCTGCTGTGACGTTGTCCTCCACGGGGATCCACTTGTAGTCGTAGTGGCCCTTGGAGGGCCTAGTGTCCCTCCTGGAGACGTTCAGCAGGGCTGTAACCCCAAGGTCACTGAGATAGTCCTGCCTGGAGGCATGGTAGGCACTGCCCAGGTACAGGAAAGGAAGGATCTCCACCGGTTTGCCCTGAAGAGAGGGAGGGGATAACAAAGGGGGAATAGATATTAGACATAAGCACCGCACACAACAAAGTGATATTAAAACCGTGAGCGGTAGAGACAGAGTGTGGCAGAGATACAGTACATGAAACACAGGGTTTCCCAGGAGGCACAACAACAAGTTGTAGGATCTTAGGAAGGATCTTAATTTGAGCCAGTTTGCTACAGCAGGAAAATAATCCTGCAGCAGCAGAAAATGTGAATTATTATGTGGATTGACATTTTAGTAAGGGTTGATGCATTTTTTGTAAGGGAAATGACAAACTTCAGAAGCCTTTTTTAACCTCAAATACACTACAAGTTTAACATTCCCTGCATTGCAAGAAACGTCTTCTGCAACAGAGTGATCAAATTAAGATCCTACACCTTTAGTAAATACAACAATGGAGATACTGGGAAGTATGTATGGTGCAAGACGCAATAGTACATTTCCTGTACTGTAAACAGATTGCGTTAGCCTAGCATGATGGTGTGAGAGGTAGGCCAAAGGTCAAGGATGAAAAGGTTACAAAGGACGTCTGACGCCAACTGGGGGTCTCTGACTAGCGGCCATCTACTCTTGATGACTGGAATGCAGTGAAGGTCAAAGCTAATATCAAGCATGTGTAAGAGAGAATGTTGAATGGTCTAGGCCACTGTTTTGAGAATGATCAGTAACATATCTGACTCCATAGACAAAATATACATTCTTATGAATGTACAGCTGTGAGACAATGTGTGCCTTGTATTATTACTATGAGTAGGCCTTTTGTTCAAATAAATCAAATAGATGTTATTCTGTCTTTACTTGAATTAAAGTAAATGTGCTCTATCAAGTCCACAAATATCTCTGAACATACAGTACTTTAGGCTATATAAATCTATTTTGAACTGCCAAGAAGACAGTATGACTAAACCTAACACAGAACAGTCATTCTTATCTAACAGGGATATTCCACTCTCCACAGCCTCAACCCTCAACCCCTGCCCAACCTAGGGGAAGTGGCTAGACGCCTAAACCTGAAAGAATGGGCAGCAGGCTAAAAAAGGAAGTTGTTTTCGTTTCCATACCTGATCGTAATCTGGTTTGAGGTTGGAGCCCACTTTCTCACAGCATTGGGTGATACTCGGCCTGCATTTCCCGGTTTCGGTTCCGTTGTTCTGGTCGACGCCGACGGGCTTCACGACCTCAGTGCAAAGTTCAGGGTACTGCCTATGGAAGTTCTCAAATCCCCCTGGTAAATACACAGAACAATACAAAACACATTTAATATTTGAATGTAATCCAATAGCCTACAATTGAATGTATTCCATCACGGGACATTTAATGAGGAAATATACACCCAAGACAGATTTGTCTGACATGCATAATGATAAAATGTTTATTTGTGCGTCATGAACGCAGAATTTGCCAACTAGATTTAGGCCTCATACCAAGCCGTGAAAACGATGTACCTATAACGGAGTATAACCTCATATAACCTTATTATACCATCGTAATTAATCTGCGTTTCAATTAAAATAATCCAGTTAGGTCTATGAGGACAAGATGACAATCTGCCAGTCTTTAAATGAATGGTTCTGACACATAGTCGAAAGGAAGAGGTATAAATGTTCGAAACGAATTATAAAAAATGGATGCTTTCATTGTGAACATTCACACGTAGAACATTCTCAGAACAACCAGTCATGATGTTCTCGATCTCTCACAAGCCTTTCGCGCACTGACTCGCCTGCACTCCTTTGACGCACACATGGACATTTATCTCTTGGAGAGCTCGACCTGAGAAATGTATGGTTCATATGGGAGGGTTGCTACAACACGGTCAAATAAAACAATGACTTTGCTTCGTCGGTCATTCCATGGAAAACTATACCAATGCCTTTTTAAAAAACGTGTGGATTTGAAGATATGGGGATATGGGTCACACATATATAGTTTTCTAAACAAAAGGGAGGATGTTATAAGGCATATTGAATGTCAACCATTTCATGTTTTTATCCCCGAAATATCGTTTTTATAATTAGTGATTTTTCTAACATAGCATAATTAGCCCAACCAATAGGCTATAATACACATTGTGTTCAAGTGACTTCAGACAGTGAATTAGCCCAGGACACTTAGTGAAAAAGTTACCCAAACAAACTTAGAATGGATTTTGAGTTTTATAGTCCAATGATTTCATAATTTTGTAACAATGCTCACCTTTTAGAAAACAGATATTTGCCCCACTCGCCAGATTATTGAGCGTATTAATCACTATCTGTGCGATACTGTCCTTTTTCAGTTTCTGCCAGTGAGGAGCCCGGTCATCCAGAACCACCACTGCCGATATGCTCCCCTCTCGCAGCCGTAATAGGGCTTTCTCATCCGGGATGACAAACTGAAGAGGTACCGGCCCTCCTCTGGATCTCCGGACAACAACCGAGTTCAGGTTGGCATTGACAGAGCCTTTGATGTTAGAGTTCGAGAACGAAAAATAAGGTCGACAATCCACAATGAGAGAGGTTCCACATTCCTTCCTGATAATCTTCTTGAGGCGACGGCAATCAATGCTTGAGACTTTCATGTTTGCCTCTAAAAGTGTGTCTTATTTTATAAGCGATTACTGTATACCGGCCGTCAATGACGACTAAACTAAACACGCCCTAGTGAACCTTGTAGTTGCTTAGATTTCCTCCAAGGGGACCCCGTCGGATCGGTTTTATATGAACGGAACCTCCGGCTCCTGACATCACGAACCATATATGGACACCGACAAGTGTGATTAAAAGAGAGCCTGCCCACACCGGAGTGTTGACTAGGTTCTAACAGTTCTAACCCCGCCCTCTCAGGGTTGAAATGAATTTATGGTCTCATTTTGAATCAACTATTACTCAAGGCTATTCAAACGTTTCGTTCTCATGTTTATACTGCCCATTCTAGAAACCATAAAACCATAATTCTTCAAGGAAATACTATGAAGTAGACAATAAAATATTGTCCTGTTATCATAAACTAATAATATCTCAAATGCCTCCTGCCTCAATAAAGACTAAAGGTTGACTATTGACTCTACACAATATAAATATAATTTAGATTCGATTTATATTCTCTATACACCTGACCTCACCACCATCATCCCACTGATAGCCTATAGGTCAATGAATTAGGAAACGAAATCAATGATTGACAGAATAGTCAGAGAAAGAGAGAGGACTCTATTGGACTATGTAGCCTATTGACTTAAGCAAGGTAATCTTCTGTCTGTTATTCCATGTTTAGCCTGCTGTTTTCGCCAATATCGGCTGGTTGTAATCTCATTATGGGCTAATTGGGCTTAAATGTCATGCTACTGGACTCATGCAATACTGTATGTTAGGCTATACACCACAGTTAGATAGACTGTGCCATTGTGTATGTGTCTTAGAATGTGAATGGATAGATGTGATTTTCTTTGAATAATGCTACAAGATAAGCAAGACAGTGAGTGTCTCTCTTTTACTCTCTCTGCCTTTGCAGCCTGTTGTCTGTCACTCTGTCAGACACACGCACAGAGACACACAGAGGGAGAGAAAATAAATAAAAACAAACAGAGAAAGAAAGAGAGAACAAAAAGACTTCAACCCTCTCTACTGCTTATCTAGTCCAAAACGTGAGCTTGACGTAAGTGACACAGGGATCCATGGTAACAGGGTGAGAGGAAGGAAAGAAGGGGGATGCCAGTGGTTTAGAAGCAGAACAGACAGCAGGCAGTACGGCAGTATTAGTAGCAGAACAGACAGCAGGCAGTACGGCAGTATTAGTAGCAGAACAGACAGCAGGCAGTACGGCAGTATTAGTAGCAGAACAGACAGCAAGCAGTACGGCAGCATTAGTAGCAGAACAGACAGAAAGCAGTACGGCAGTATTAGTAGCAGAACAGACAGCAGGCAGTACGGCAGTATTAGTAGCAGAACAGACAGCAGGCAGTACGGCAGTATTAGTAGCAGAACAGACAGCAGGCAGTAGGGCAGTATTAGTAGCAGAACAGACAGCAGGCAGTAGGGCAGTATTAGTAGCAGAACAGACAGCAGGCAGTACAGCAGTATTAGTAGCAGAACAGACAGCAGGCAGTACGGCAGTATTAGTAGCAGAACAGACAGCAGGCAGTACGGCAGTATTAGTAGCAGAACAGACAGCAGGCAGTAGGGCAGTATTAGTAGCAGAACAGACAGCAGGCAGTACGGCAGTATTAGTAGCAGAACAGACAGCAGGCAGTATGGCAGTATTAGTAGCAGAACAGACAGCAGGCAGTACAGCAGTATTAGTAGCAGAACAGACAGCAGGCAGTATGGCAGTATTAGTAGCAGAACAGACAGCAGGCAGTACGGCAGTATTAGTAGCAGAACAGACAGCAGGCAGTACGGCAGTATTAGTAGCAGAACAGACAGCAGGCAGTACGGCAGTATTAGTAGCAGAACAGACAGCAGGCAATCAGTTAGTATTTGCCATATGGTCCCTCTGCTTAATCTGGGGACGTGACATCACTTACTGAGGAGTGGGAAGCACTCACACCATCCACCATCCGTTTCTCTACCCATGCCTCAGTGTACGTGTTGTAGCTATTATGGATTGCCTTGGTTTCATTCATGCCTCAGTGTACGTGTTGTAGCTATTATGGATTGCCTTGGTTTCATTCATGCCTCAGTGCAGTGCTGTAGCTAATATGTTTAGGATGTTGTCTGCAGACCATGCAGGCCTTAATGCTTCTTACTGGGAGGTGTTTTTTGTGAATGACTGATACACTAAATGTACTGTAGTGAAGCTGCAGACAGTGTGACAGTGATAAGGACTGTGTAGGCCTAGTGGTAATTGATTGAATATTTTATTATCCCTTTAGTGCACATTGTTCCGGAAACATACTGCAGCTCCTGGCACACACATACACAACATCCAAAACACAGGACATACTTCACTTATGTACAACACATATGTCAGGACATATGGGAAGCAGACGTTGGTTCAAATAGTATTTGTTTTCTCTAACACTTGGGCTTTGTTTGATTAGGCATGCCTGCATGGCGCATTGTCACCCCAGACAGGCTCAATGACATTTCAACATCCCGACATACAGTATTCTATAAAAATGCACTGGGTTTCTAGGTACTTGGTTGAAACTTGATTGTCAGATTTCATCTAATCAATGTAACCGTATAATTTGTCTCACATGGTCTCTCTTCCTCTGAATTTGTTCAAGCTATGGCTGTTTATTTATTTACAGGATAGTAAACAATCACTTCTCTCTCTGGAGTGGTGGTATGTGTTGCTTACGCATCCAGTGACTTCCTGAAAGAAGATAGCCACTCACACACACACGCATGCATGCATACAAGGACACACACATACACACGCGTGCGCGCACACGCTCACACACTTACATACACGTTGGTGGTATGTGTAGCCTAGGCATCCAGTGACTTCCTCTTTTAAGAAGAACCATAGATACTTCCACCATGGGGGTTTATAAAAAGATTCCCACACAATGGCCGCCACATAGACAGGTCCCTGTGCAACACACAGGTGCTTCCTGGTTCTCTGACAACCCACCACATTCCTATGGCAAAACACAATTTCCCCCAATAAGAGCACACGGTTACTCACCTCAGCTGACTGTTGTACAACGTGTGTTCTAAAGGATCGTTCCCGAAATGGTAATGTGTTGCTGATGTTGGGGATTTCACAATCCAGGGGCCGACTGGACATATGGCTGTTTGGGTAAATGCCAGATTGGCTGGTCCGTTTGGGCTGTCTATGTTGGATTTCTTTAAAAAAAAAAAAAGACTCAAATAGATGTAGGATTTTTATTTGATCACTCTTTTGTTGCTGAGAATTTTCCTACACAGCAGGAAATGCAAACTTGTAGTGTATTCAAGGTTTAAAAATGTTTCTAAAGTTAATAATTTCCACTTTAAAATGACAGACTTGATTTATCCGAACTAAAAATGTATCAACCCCTACAAAATATGTCCATTAAATATAATCCACATAATAATTCACATTTCCTGTTGCTGCAGAATTATTATTTGTTGGGGATTTCGCAATCATAAAAAGGAATTTCTTCCCAATCTGGTAGTGGTCCATAGGAATTCTGGTAATTTTCCCTTTAACAATTGCTATTCTTCCTGGGTTCCATAGCTATTCTAAGGAATGTTTGTACACATTCTCGTGATCAGTGATTTCCAACAATGTTGTTTAATGGGGAGCCATTTGTATGACTACTGTAACTAGTATGGAGACATCGACTGTTGTACAGTATGTTCAAAGGTAACCTTTCCTAGATAATAATGCAATTTTTATGGTGGGAATTTCTCAATAACTAACAGTTAGGATAATAATACTACCAAGGAATGAAGGGTTGTATACTTTAGAAAATGCTGGTTTGTAACCAATGAAAGGGAGTCACTCTTATGAGTAACTACAGGGTGAAGAGCCTGGCTCAGAATAGCACAACATACTGGAAATGAAAGAAGAACATACAAGATATCATAACAGATTAAGATATTTTCATCTGAATTTGATCTCCTGGATAATGTACACACACACGCACACACACACACACACGCACGCACACACACACACACACACACTCCAGAGACTTGACTGACTCACCCTAGATTCCACCCACTGCTACCCCTGTGTCACAAGAGACA
This sequence comes from Thymallus thymallus, assembly GCA_023634145.1. Lineage (NCBI taxonomy): Eukaryota > Metazoa > Chordata > Actinopteri > Salmoniformes > Salmonidae > Thymallus > Thymallus thymallus. Next base: position 4,433,233 of record CM042394.1, on the reverse strand, counting down.
AATAGTGAGAGAGAGAGGGGGGGGGGGCAGAGAGAGAGAGAGAGAGAAAGAGAGAGAGAGAGAGAAAGAGAGAGAAAGAGGGGAGGGGAAGGGGATAGAGGAGAAGAAGAAAAGAAAGGCTCATCTTTCTCTTCCTCTGTGCTGTTGTTCAGAAAGCTCAGAGAGAAAGTCTGCTCTGTGAAAATAGAACTAGCAGGGGCCTCAGGTGGCGACAGATTAGGCCTGTTCTGTTTGTTCTGTGTGTGTGTGGTGTGTGTGTGTGTGTGTGTGTGTGTGTGTGTGTGTGTGTGTGCATGTGTTTTTGACTGGGGTCAGATTGCATAGGGAATACACTCCTTCAAAGGTTGGTGTTTTCATCTTGCTTTGTGACGTCTGTATTAGTAAATCCATCTACTGACTATTCCATTTAAGCTGTTCTGTCTTTGTGTGTGTGTTCTGCTGTTACTTTATACAGACAACATTAGTTTAGCAAGGCTCCACTCACTCCCAAAGGCTACAGACAGAACACCAATTTTGAAATACTTTATGTACTGTAGGCCTATAATTGTCATCATGATCCGATGCGTCATTCTTTTCTGTCAACTTTATCAGCCGATGTGTCATTCTTTTCTGTCAACATTATCAGCTGATGCATCATTATTTTCTGTCAACATTATCACCCAATGCGTCATTCTTTTCTGTCAACATTATCAGCTGATGCATCATTCTGGGGCGGCAGGTAGCCCAGTGGTTAGAGTGTTGGGCCCGTGACCGAAAGGTTGCTGGATCGAATCACCGAGCTGACAAGGTAAAAATCTGTTGTTCTGCCCCTGAACAAGGCAGTTAACCCACTGTTCCTAGGCCGTCATTGAAAATAAGAATTTGTTCTTAACTGACTTGCCTAGTAAAATAAAGGTTAAATAAATAAAAAAAATATTTTCTGTCAACATTATCACCCAAAGCGTCATTCTTTTCTGTCAACATTATCAGCTGATGCATCATTCTTTTCTGTCAACATTATCAGCTGATGCGTCATTCTTTTCTGTCAACATTATCACCCGATGCGTCATTCTTTTCTGTCAACATTATCCGCTAGTTTTTTTTTTTAATCATTGTGTCTCTGCCTCTTGCAGCAGCCTCAACTCTCCAGTACATCTCTTAATAATGAAAGCTGACGATAACCTTAAATGACCCAAAGAAAAGCGTGGTGTTGATGGATTGAAGTCCCTCGCTGTCCCTGTTTCCTCTATGATCATAATAGAAAGGCACTGTTGTTCTACTTCTCTACTCTATGTTGTGTATCTCTGTGGTGTACTAGAGTCATAACCACGACACAGGCATCACCGACACTGTTACTTTGATGCTTAGTCAGTTCTCTGTCAACTTCTGCTTTTAGTCAGATGATGTGTCCTAATTGGCACCCTATTCCCTATATAGTGCACTACTTTTAATCAGAGCCCTCTGGGCCCTGGTCAAAAGTAGTGCACTAAATAGTAAATAGGGTGTCAGGCTCTGGTCATAGGGAAGCCTTTGGCTCCTCTAGTTATTCTATGGTCAGAGCCTGACAGATCTAGAAGTATAGTTCTATGTGGGTTTTGTGTTGGTCCCCAATTAGAGGCAGCTGCTTTGCATTGTCTCTAATTGGGGGCCATATTTAAGTTAGTGTTTCACCTGTTCTGTGTGGATCATTGTTGATTTTGGTTTAGTACTGTGTAGCGTACTGTGTAGCGTACTGTGTAGCGTACTGTGTAGCGTACTGTGTAGCGCACTGTGTAGCGCACTGTGTAGCGCACTGTGTAGCGCACTGTGTAGCGCACTGTGTAGCGTACTGTGTAGCGTACTGTGTAGCGCACTGTGTAGCGCACTGTGTAGCGTACTGTGTAGCGTACTGTGTAGGGTACTGTGTAGCGCACTGTGTAGCGTACTGTGTAGCGTACTGTGTAGGGTACTGTGTAGGGTACTGTGTAGCGCACTGTGTAGCGTACTGTGTAGCGTACTGTGTAGCGTACTGTGTAGCGTACAGTGTAGCGCACTGTGTAGCGTACTGTGTAGCGTACTGTGTAGCGTACTGTGTAGGGTACTGTGTAGGGTACTGTGTGTTATCGCCTCGTTATTTGCATACACAGTGATTGAATAAATAATCATGTTGCATTACTTCAGCACTGTGTCTTGGTCTGACTCTCACCACGTTCGTGACACGGGGTTTCAGACTCAGAAACTGAGGGGAAATTCAGAAAGCACTGTCCACTCTGGGCTATGGACATTCTACTGTAGTGCAGACTCAAGCTTCTGACGAGTAATCGGCACAGATATTGGAAACTGTCTGAACATCACCCTTTGTCTTGCTACCATATCCCAATATATCCTCTCCGATATACAGAACAATATTACTCCTCCAAAGCTATGGTCTTCTTTCTACAAAGTGTGTGTATATTTCAGTGTATGTTGTGTATATATATATATATATATCTTCATTTTCTTACATGTTTTTGTTGGGGGGGGGGGGAGTGTTATAGGTACAATATACTAATTCATCTAGTTTTATATTCAGTTCATATCGTATTTACCTGTGGGCTGCCACTATAAAATTAAAATATATTTTTATAAAATATGAATCATTATGAATATAGAGTAAAAAAAAAGTAATACTAAATAGTATGTAAAGGAAAAGAAGCAAAAGGAACTTCCTGTTCCACCAACCCTACCCTTCACAACCCCCCTAGCAACTAGGGTTGCTTATCAGTCACCCACCCACACACATCACACATCATATATATAAGTCAGATAAATAGACTTGGTGAGTGGATGGAGCAGTGGTGAGGCGCTAGCCAAGATTGAGTTTGCCTCATACCGAAGTCCTCAATGCAGCTTCTAGGAGGAAATCAATATGTGTTTAAGCTCCATGGTATAAGTCAGACTGTATCTATGCCCTAAATGACATTCTATTCCCTATATAGGGCACTACTTTTGACTTGGGAGAAAGTAGTGCCCTACAAAAGGATTAGGGTGCCGTTTGGGACTTATCCTATGGATCATAATGGACTGTCAGCCCTTGCATCCATAGCTCCATCCATTAATTTTATAGTGGTTGGTGGTTCTATTCTAAAGTCCAATCGTTCAGCTTTATTGGGCTGTCATTTTGTTGTTTTTCAAATAACGGAGTGGGCCAATAATGCTACTTCAAGGACGAATTATAAATACAGTTCCAAGCCCCTAGTATGAGTCAGGCGAGCTAGGATCATAAACGTCAGAGCACAGTGCAAATAATCTCATCTGTGCCTGCATGGAGCAAGACTTTAAGTAATATAGAGACAGTATCTGAAAGGAATGGGTTTCAGTTAGCTACCAAGGAAAGGATGGAGGACAAACCTAGTGGAAGCAGTGAGAGACAATGTGCAAAACTCATTCAAATACTGATATTGGTTATTTCCTTGTCAGTGTGCAGTCATCATTTCAAGAGGACACTGAGACAAGAAAGACCCACATACTGTACCTATTGCAATAAAGGGGTCTGCTGTAGGCTACATATTTTTTTAACGTTTGACAGGATGAGAGAATGTTTCATTCTGTTTCAATAGAACACACAACTTGCATCAAGAGTATCCTTTATATTGTTGTTGTTGTTGTTGTTGTTGTTGTTGTGACCTATTTCTTTAATTAGCGACATTCATCACTTCACAGGAACGTTGGTGTGAAAAGCGGTCAGCCGCTGAAAATAACAACCTTCAACTTTTTTGGAACATTTCCTGAAGATTGGAAAGAAGGGCTAGCCAGCCTTTGTTGTTGGAGGAAGTACATTGCCTTACCAGCTCAAAAACATTCCACTAAACAATTGGACTTTTGTGTTGTGCCATGTGACTGTGTGAGATGTGTGAAAGTGTGTACAGAGGGGGAGAGGATTGAATGAGAACTATAAATAATGTGGTTACGTCAAGAACCTCTGTAAGCGTCTTAGGTAAAATAAGGAAAGTAAGGAAAGGGATTTTACCTATATTCCCAAGCCATCATTCCACACGACTTCACAACATCAGAAGCTATTATTAATACAAAATGGCAGACACTAGAAGGAAACATAGGGTCCTGTGGAGGGAAACCATGTCAGAGATCCCCATTAACACAGATGCAACAGAAATAAAGAGGTTCTACTAAAGAACCGGAACAAAATAATCTATCTATCTCTATCTATCTATCTATCTATCTATCTATCTATCTATCTATCTATCTATCTATCTATCTATCTATCTATCTATCTATCTATCTATCTATCTATCTATCTATCTATCTATCTATCTATCTATCTATCTATCTATCTATCTATCTATCTATCTATCTATCTATCTATCTATCTATCTATCTATCTATCTATCTATCTATCTATCTATCTATCTATCTAATCTATGTGTCAGGGAGGGATGGATGTTTCATTCCCTCAGCATTATCTCTCTCATCCCACTATCTCCCTCTCTTCTCCTGCCATCTCTCTCTCTCTTACTCTGTCTATTTGTGTCATCCCCCTCTACTCCTCTTCCAACCGCCCCCCCCCCCCCCCCCCCCCCCCCTCTTCACCTGTGTGGGAGGCAGAAAGCCAAATCCACTCAGCCAGAATGAAAGGCAGTGGGACCACAGATTGCACCGCTCTACTCCTACCCCCCTAATCACACATAGACAGACAGCTCCACTCACCCAGAGCAGGGAGGGAGGGATGGAGGGGGTTGGAGCACATCCACGTCATAGGAAGAGTTCCTCCTGACCCCCTGCCCCCCCCACACACACACACATGCACACATACATGCACACAATGGAGGGATTTGTAATTGTCAGGATTGATATAGCATGAGACAAACACAAAGAAAGATCCTATCTGGGTAACACCTACAGTACCGTCGCAACGTCATAGAAACATGGGTAACACCTACAGTACCGTCGCAACGTCATAGAAACATGGGTAACACCTACAGTACCGTCGCAACGTCATTGAAACATGGGTAACACCTACAGTACCGTCACAACGTCATAGAAACATGGGTAACACCTACAGTACTGTCACAACGTCATAGAAACCTGAATTTGTGTTCTCGCTACCCTTCTGCTTTTGAAGAGGAACAAGAACAGTAAATGGTTTCTATTAGTTTTTCAATGGATAGGTTTTTGTGGGGGGTGTACTGTAGCTTCAATGCTATATTTAAAATTCCATTATAAACCGGGTGGTTCGAGCCCTGAATACTGATTGGCTGACAGCCGTGGTATATCAGACCGTATACCACAGGTTTGACAAAACATTTATTTTTACTGCTCTAATTACGTTGGTAACCAGTTTATAATAGCAATAAGGCACCTCAAAAAAAGGCACCTTTTTTTTTGTATATATGGCCAATATATCACGGCTAAGGGGTGTGTCCAGGCACTCTGCGTTGCGTCTTGCATAAGAACAGCCATATACCACACCTCCTCTGGCCTTATTGCTTAATTATAACAGTCAAGTCAAATTACACTTGACATTCTGACATTTGTCATGAGTTTTTGGGGGGTTTATCTAAACTAGGATGTCACTCAGACAAATGCAATTGATGCCCCCCATTTGAAAACAACACAACAAACAATGTAACTGCCAGGCTCTGGCCATAGAGAAGCCTTGTGTTAATCTATTTATCCATGGTCAGGGCCTGGCAGATCTAGTGTGTCTAGTTCTGTGTTGTGTTTGTGTTGGGTCGTCAATTAGAGGCAGCTGTTGTCTCTGATTGAGGATCCTATATTAAGTGTCATGTCCACACCTTTGTGTGGGTCATTGTCTTCCATGGCAGTCTGTGAGAGTAAGTGTGTTTATGTTTGTTCTACGTTCTTGTTTTGTTATAGTTCGCATTAAGTATATTTAATTTAAATAAATATTATTATGTCAAACTACTACTGCGCTGCACCTTGGTCTGCTTACACACCCAGTCGTGACAGTAACAATGTTTCCAATTTACATAAGACACCACGCTGGTTAGGCCCTGTAACTATCAAGGGGTGAAGAAGTATGCAGTCATCGAAGTGATATACACTACATACAGTAAGTCTTCAACAATTACATGTAGCTGCCACTGTGGGAGTTTCAAATGAGACATAGGCCTACAGTTGGCTGTCTAGGGGGTGAGTTGGCAGGTGGGTTGGCAGACAGGTGTGGGTTTTGACATTCTCGCTCTGTCTCTCTATCTCTCGCGCGCTCTCTCTCTCTCTCTCTCTCTCTCTCTCTTCCATACCATCCTTCAACGATCTCTCTTGAGTCTGGCACTGGAGCCGAGGTGAGTGACTCATACTGTATGTAGTCACCATCTAACTTCCCTTTTTGAGGGTATGTGTGTGCATGTGTGCTTGTGCGAGGGTGTGACTGTCTTTTCCTCTTCCCCGGCAGAGAAATCTGTGAGGGAGGGCTGTGGTGAGACAGTTGTGGAGGAGGGAGGAAGGAGGAAGGTGACACATCCTATAGCTTCGAGACATCCTCCTTTTCCCCTCATGAGATAGAGAGGTAGCTATCTAAACTCCCCTATAAACCTCAGAGAGGTAGCTATCTAAACTCCTCTATAAACCTCAGAGAGGTAGCTATCTAAACTCCTCTATAAACCTCAGAGAGGTAGCTATCTAAACTCCTCTATAAACCTCAGAGAGGTAGCTATCTAAACTCCTCTATAAACCTCAGAGAGGTAGCTATCTAAACTCCTCTATAAACCTCAGAGAGGTAGCTATCTAAACTCCTCTATAAACCTCAGAGAGGTAGCTATCTAAACTCCTCTATAAACCTCAGAGAGGTAGCTATCTAAACTCCTCTATAAACCTCAGAGAGGTAGCTATCTAAACTCCTCTATAAACCTCAGAGAGGTAGCTATCTAAACTCCTCTATAAACCTCAGAGAGGTAGCTATCTAAACTCCTCTATAAACCTCAAGAGAGGTAGCTATCTAAACTCCTCTATAAACCTCAGAGAGGTAGCTATCTAAACTCCTCTATAAACCTCAGAGAAGTAGCTATCTAAACTCCTCTATAAACCTCAGAGAGGTAGCTATCTAAACTCCTCTATAAACCTCATGAGATAGAGCGGTAGCTATCTAAACTCCTCTATAAACCTCATGAGATAGAGAGGTAGCTATCTAAACCCCCCTATAAACCTCAGAGAGGTAGCTATCTAAACTCCTCTATAAACCTCATGAGATAGAGAGGTAGCTATCTAAACTCCTCTATAAACCTTGTGAGATAGAGAGGTAGCTATCTAAACTCCTCTATAAACCTCATGAGATAGAGAGGTAGCTATCTAAACTCCTCTATAAACCTCATGAGATAGAGAGGTAGCTATCTAAACTCCTCTATAAACCTCATGAGATAGAGAGGTAGCTATCTAAACTCCTCTATAAACCTCAGAGAGGTAGCTATCTAAACTCCTCTATAAACCTCATGAGATAGAGAGGTAGCTATCTAAACTCCTCTATAAACCTCATGAGATAGAGAGGTAGCTATCTAAACTCCTCTATAAACCTCAGAGAGGTAGCTATCTAAACTCCTCTATAAACCTCATGAGATAGAGAGGTAGCTATCTAAACTCCTCTGTAAACCTCAGAGAGGTAGCTATCTAAACTCCTCTGTAAACCTCAGAGAGGTAGCTATCTAAACTCCTATATAAACCACAGAGAGGTAGCTATCTAAACTCCTGTAAACCTCAGAGAGGTAGCTATCTAAACTCCTCTATAAACCTCAGAAAGGTAGCTATCTAAACTCCTGTAAACCTCAGAGAGATAGCTATCTAAACTCCTCTATAAACCTCAGAGAGGTAGCTATCTAAACTCCTCTATAAACCTCAGAGAGGTAGCTATCTAAACTCCTCTATAAACCTCAGAGATGTAGCTATCTAAACTCCTCTATAAACCTCAGAGAGGTAGCTATCTAAACTCCTCTATAAACCTCAGAGAGGTAGCTATCTAAACTCCTCTATAAACCTCAGAGAGGTAGCTATCTAAACTCCTCTGTAAACCTCAGAGAGGTAGCTATCTAAACTCCTCTATAAACCTCAGAGAGGTAGCTATCTAAACTCCTCTATGAACCTCAGAGAGGTAGCTATCTAAACTCCTGTAAACCTCAGAGAGGTAGCTATCTAAACTCCTCTATAAACCTCAGAAAGGTAGCTATCTAAACTCCTCTATAAACCTCAGAGAGATAGCTATCTAAACTCCTCTATAAACCTCAGAGAGGTAGCTATCTAAACTCCTCTATAAACCTCAGAGAGGTAGCTATCTAAACTCCTCTATAAACCTCAGAGAGGTAGCTATCTAAACTCCTCTATAAACCTCAGAGAGGTAGCTATCTAAACTCCTCTATAAACCTCAGAGGTAGCTATCTAAACTCCTCTATAAACCTCAGAGAGGTAGCTATCTAAACTCCTCTGTAAACCTCAGAGAGGTAGCTATCTAAACTCCTCTATAAACCTCAGAGAGGTAGCTATCTAAACTCCTCTATGAACCTCAGAGAGGTAGCTATCTAAACTCCTCTGTAAACCTCAGAGAGGTAGCTATCTAAACTCCTCTATAAACCTCAGAGAGGTAGCTATCTAAACTCCTCTGTAAACCTCAGAGAGGTAGCTATCTAAACTCCTCTATAAACCTCAGAGAGGTAGCTATCTAAACTCCTCTGTAAACCTCAGAGAGGTAGCTATCTAAACTCCCCTATAAACCTCAGAGAGGTAGCTATCTAAACTCCTCTGTAAACCTCAGAGAGGTAGCTATCTAAACTCCCCTATAAACCTCAGAGAGGTAGCTATCTAAACTCCTCTGTAAACCTCAGAGAGGTAGCTATCTAAACTCCCCTATAAACCTCAGAGAGGTAGCTATCTAAACTCCTCTGTAAACCTCAGAGAGGTAGCTATCTAAACTCCTGTAAACCTCAGAGAGGTAGCTATCTAAACTTCTCTATAAACCTCAGAGAGGTAGCTATCTAAACTCCTCTAAAAACCTCAGAGAGGTAGCTATCTAAACTCCTCTACTTCAGGAGATAAATATATATTTATACCATGGGTGCCAGTCTGTTGGTAGCGACTGGTTGGTTATCTATCTATCTATCTATCTATCTATCTATCTATCTATCTATCTATCTATCTATCTATCTATCTATCTATCTATCTATCTATCTATCTATCTATCTATCTATCTATCTATCTATCTATCTATCTATCTATCTATCTATCTATCTATCTATCTATCTATCTATCTATCTATCTATCTATCTATCTATCTATCTATCTAAAAGGCCATCTGCAGGGTAGGAGGGTAATAGACAGTGTTAGACACATGTGGGTCAGATGGCCTGGGAGAGAGAGCCTGAGCAAAAAAACACCAATGGAGCAGAAATGCACATTCAAAAGCTGTGGAAGTCCTAACCATAGAATTACAATTAGAATGCTACAGTCAGATCATGTGAGTCTAATTTTGTCTGGCTGAAGGAATCACCAAAACTGTAGTACAAATACAATTACAAGTAGACTTCATTGAATCAGATCAGCTGATCGTAGTTTCTACAGTTACTCAAAGCATCGGTTAAATAAAATCATCCTAGTCTCCCAGAGAGAACAAGAGAGCTGTCCTTTCTTTCTTTCAACCCACTATTTTTATGACAGATGATCAAAAACGAAACCAACTCAACTTCTCCAAACTGTATTTCAAACCTGAAAAACCCGAGTCATATAAGTAACAATAGGTCTGTCTGGAAGTCCACCAAAAGTTTCTGCAAAACACCCTGGACAATCACGGATGTTTCTAACCGAGATACTGTAGTAATTCACAGAATACCATCTGATTGGTTCCTTTGTTCCTATAATGACTATTGCCTTCTCTGACATTGATCAGTAATAAAGGTGTAGAGACCGTAGGCATTTCTCATTCATAAAAGTAGGGCCTTTCCTAAAGCTGATTGGGTAAAACTCTGGGCCTGAATTATAATGTTGTTGGGAATGTACATATGCCTAGTTTGTTTAGTGTCTGTAGTGATGGAGTTGGAAATGTTTTAATCCAATATAAAAGTATTTTCCTAGTTGCAAATCTCACAGCATTGACCTAAAAAGGCCCTATTAGTCTTGCAACAAAGGAAGTTGAATGCTGCTATTGCAGTTAAAATTGAATCAACAATACACAGTAAACTCCTTAACCTTGTTATCAACGCCTCTTCACTCAGAAGTACACTGGCTGCAGATTAGAGGGGCTAGATGTCTCTCACTCAGAAGAGACAGGTAGGGTCGAGTGTTACCTTGGTAACTACTCTGACAGACCACAGGTTAGCAAAAGAGCATATTACAAAATAACATTTTATTTTTATTAGCATTACACATTGCTAAAAGATTAAAGAATCAACCAAAAGCAAAGAAGACACTGCCTGCATGGCTAGAATATTATGGCTCTCTTATCCCTCATTGGCTTGAAATTGACTTGGTGGTCACACTTTATTTGGATAGTCCGGAAAGTTCACCTGGAGATGCTCTGGTCATACTATCAACAAACTGTTGATAAGCAACTGCTTGCTAAGGTTACGGTTAGGGTTAGGTTTAGAATAAGGGTTAGGTTAAGGGTTAAGGTTAGGGTTAGGTTTAGAATAAGGGTTAGGTTAAGGTTAAGGTTAGTGTTAGGTTTAGAATAAGGGTTAGGATAAGGGTTAAGGTTAAGGTTAAGGTTAAGGTTAAGGTTAAGGTTAAGGTTAGGGTTAGGGTTAGGGTTAGGGTTGGGTTAGTAGTTAGTTGAAATGTTACTGATAGTCTCCCCACTATTTTCTCCATTACCCGCCCACCTTCCTATTGACTTTGGTCAGCCAATCCCATATAATGTGGAGATGCGTAGGTTAGCAGCCCACGGCACCCTGGTTCATTAACGTCTTGTTTGGCCAGGCCTGGGCTTTACTCTGTGACTCACTGGCCTCCCAGACAGCCATTCACACACTCACATAAACACACCCGCATGCAGGCACACAGGCACGCACAAACAAGTGCACACAGACGCACACAAACAGACGCACACAAACAGACGCACACAAACAGACGCACACAAACAGACGCACACACACACACACACACACACACACACACACACACACACACACACACACACACACACACACACACACACACACACACACACACACACACACACACACACACACACACACACACACACACACACACACACACACACACACACACACACACACACACACACACACATATTAGCAGCTGCCATCATCAGGAGGAAGTTGATGACCTGCCCATTTTAGGTCAAATTTACCAGAACTGAGCTGGTGCAGTGTTTTAGTGAGATCCTCTTCTCAGGCTGAAAAACACGTAGGCTGGTTGGATGGAGAGGGTGAAAGGGTGAGATATTCTAATGTAGTGTAAGGGGAAAAAGCAGAAGATACCAGCTGGTAGTCTTGTTATAGCCGACAGTGTGCAGAAGCTACTTTGTCTCAACAGTGCTTTCAAATTTTACCCAATGGGAAAGTATTTCCCCTTTATTTAGATGCAAAGTGACACAGAGACATTTCGCTTCTGTGGTGAGGTTTGAACACCTGTTAAACTTCCCATTTTAATCATATGAGGTGACTTTCAGTTTTGTGAGAGTTGATTCCTGTTAAAGAGCATTTTATAGGGAAGGTGTTTTCCATCATAGTGATTACAAACTGTAATGTAAAGTTGTGCAACCAGAATAAGATTAGAAAGATGTTTTAGTACTGTCTTATAAACCCACTGTCACTCTCAGTACATTTCACAACCCACAAGTAACCAGCCATGAAATGGAGTCTCATAAACCAACTGTGACTCTAAATACATTTTCCAATCCACATGTAACAACACAAAATGTGGATTCAGCACTAAAACTCACTGGCTGCGATAAGAGAGGTTGTCCAAACATCAGTTTCCCCGACTATAGAAGAAGAGGACAATGTTTGGCATGCTGGAGGAAACTGCTTCCTGTTGGCCCAGGACACACATCCTGTTCACTTCCTGTCCTAGCTGTGCTGAGTGACAACAGCACTTCCTGTAGGACAGGAAATGGCTGTGAGAAGGCTGTGGTGCCTTGGGCCTCTGGAACAAACTGTACCTAAACTATGTATGTTTCAATACAGTACCTTGTAGTGCAGCTAATTTCAACTATACTGGGCCATTAGACCAGGGTCCTCCAGGTCAATTTAATCTCTAAATACAGTATGTTACTCTAGTTAGACCGTACATTGACCTACATCATTCTGGTTACATTTTACAGGTTGTATCTAAAGATATCCAAACAGGTAAGGTGAGAAGGTTCATAATGAACCATAACAAAATAGCTGGAATATTTCATCACACACGTTATCTAGAAGTACTGGAAGATGAGTCATCTTCACATATTAGGCCTGTCAGCGAGTGGTAGGGTGTGAGGCCACGCCCCTTTCGGCATACTGCAGGGCTAGAAACCGCTAAGGTTGTAGTGAGAGTGAAACTACAGCAGCGAAACACGCTTTTGTCAAAGCACGGCGCTCACACATCTGTGGGGTGTGTGTCTTATGTGCGCACATAGGAAATACGCAAGTGTTTAGGAAATAAGCGGGGGGTAAGGCAATTTTGACACGTGGTGTTTAGTGTGTGTGTGTAGGGGGAGGGGGGGAGTGCGTGTGTGTGTGCGTGTGCGCGTGCGTGCGTGTGTGCGTGTGTGTGTTATGAAACCCTTATTTCTGCAGTAGTGAGAGAATACAAGCCTATACATGCTGATTTTAGGACTGAGGAATAATCCTGGTATCGAGCCTGAGGCTGAGGCATATCCTGAATAATGGGAAGGAGTGTGACTTCCCACTTCCCATCACTTTGCAAATTATTCAAAGTAGAACATCAAATAATTTCCATATAGAAATGCTAACTAACTATGACCTCATGCTACTGTGTGAGGGATTCAGCACCAAAGCCTGAGGACAATTCTATTGGACAACTATTCAATTCTGGTTAAACCTGAATGGCTAAAACACATACTGTATTATATGTGTGACTACCACATCCTTAGCTTCAGAGATATTGCCGTTTGAAGCTTTGGACTAACTGAATTTAGGTAATGTAGCTGAAGTGTCTGAAACTGTGCAAGCCTACTTTGGTCCCATGTCCCACATCCACCAATGTCCCCATCTCTCTCCACCATGCCCCACCAGAGTGTCTCGAGGCTAGGGGAAGGAAGCCAGGAGCTCCATGTTTATGTAATAACATCCTGCCTGCTGACTTCAGCCAACAGTGAATAATCTGCCCCAATCTGTTTTGTTCCCCCGGTTGCCTGGCGTCTGCTCTCCCAACCGCCACCCGGCCCTGCCACAAACCAGCATGGCACTGGCTGGTCCCAGATTTGTCTCTGCTTGAGACAACTCTGTCTATCAATGTCACACCAAGAACCACACTGGTCTCAGATCTGTTTGTATTACAGCCAATGCATACAATGGCTCTGACTATCAGTGTCATGGCACGGTTTGGTTGGTCCCAGATCTGTATGTTTTAGCCAACTGCACTGATTATGAGTGTCATGGCAGGGCTTGGCTGGTCCTAGATCTGTATGTGGTGTAGTCAACTGCTATCGTTGTCATGCAATAAGCTAGCCTGGTCCCAGATCTGTGTGTGTTTCAGCCAACTCCTTTCATGCTATCGTATGGCCTGGTCCCAGATCAGTATATGCTCTAGCCAATGTTGCCATGCCCAGATCTCTATATACTTTAGCCAACTAACTGACCACCGTCATGCCATACAATGGTATAATATGTTTGATTTAGCCTAGTCCCAGATCTGTATGTTTTAGCCAACTGCTCTGACTATCAATGTCATGGCAGGGATTGGCTGGAGCTCATACCTGGCACCAGGCTATATCTTGGCCTGAAACAGAGAGCTACGCAGGAAGAGGATGCCACATATGCAGTCAGCATGCCTGGCTGTTAGCTAGATGTGATGAAGGAGTCTTGGCTGTCACCGGGTGGTGACGATGAAGAAGGGGGAGTGTGTATTAACGCTCCAGATATAAAAGTGTTGATTTGAGGTACAGTGTGTAGAATTGTAATTTAATTAAATACAGGGAGAAAACCATGCAATCATATTAGTATGTGTGCTCTGGTTGATGTTTGTGGTGATTGTTTTTCTAAGCTGTATTCATGATGACAATACAGAGGATAATGACAAGGACAGACTTGTTTGTGGGCGTGGTCAATCAAGAGCTGTGACTAAACCAGCTTACCTCTGTGTGTCATTGGCCAACGCCTCCGTAGACCACACCACTTTCACTGGAAATTCACCTGAGATGACGCTATATGTGTAAGAAAATCGACCTGCCTTAACATTCCCAGGCATGATCCAGGAACTATACCCCCAGGCCTGCCGATGAGTCAACCCAGAGACGGATGCCTCCAACTGGGGGAAACGTCTTGGTTACCTTGGGCTCTTCTGGAGAAGGAAAGGGTAGAAGAATCAATCTAGAAGAACTCTCAGGGATGTGTAGAAGAGAAGTATGATAAGGCCATTTAGAGAGGAAGTGTTAACTTCGTCAACAAAAATTGTGACTAAAATATTTTCAATGCCAACTGACGAGACTATAACTGACTAAATAGACCCAGAAAAAAACTATAACTAAACAAAAAATATTTTTCATATCAGTTGACTAAAAAGAGATGAGACTAAAATGTGACTATTAAGTGGACTGGACAAGAGCTTTTCAGTGATAAGCACAATTGTTATTAGCAGCACAGATGCGCAGCGCAGTTCTGTTCAGCAGTGGGAAGGATGCGCCACACCCGGAACACACAGCCTAGCCTACATCCGCTTGTGAACTGCGGGGGAGCAAGTGATGAGTGTCAGCAGACAGGCAGACAGGCTCCACTCCGCTCCAACTATACACATCGAGCATTCGACTCTCTTGCTTCCCCATAGCGAACCAATCACCACCAGCCTTCTAGATACCCTTCCCCGTAGCTAACCAATCACCAC
>CM042394.1:4410775-4413275 GCA_023634145.1 Thymallus thymallus | reverse complement strand
GCACTATACAAATTAAATGAATTATTATTAAAGAAAGAGGGGGAACAGAAAGGGTCTCTGGTGTTTCCTGATGAAAGATGAAAAGACAGGAATGACAGGCCTGAGACTGTGAAAGATGGCAGGGTGTGTGTGTGTGTGTGTGTGTGTGTGTGTGTGTCTGTGTGATGGCATGGTGACCACGACGAGACAAATTGGTTTGATGATTGGCTTACAAACGTCACCCAGTCGCTCCACAGTGATGGCATCATCATGTTATGTCACTGTGGTTCTGCCTGGTTGACTGGCTGACAGAAACAGAAAAACTGGCTGTGTCCCAAATGGTACCCTACTCCCTATATAGTGCACTACTTTTGACCAGTGCCCATAGGGCCATAGAGCTCTGGTCAAAAGTAGTGCATACATAGGGCAGTGGTTCCCTACTCCAGTCCTCCAGTACACATTCTGATTGTAGCTCTGGACAAGCACACCTGATTCAACTTGTCAACTAATCATCAAGCCCTCAATGAGTTGAATGAGGTATGTTTGTCCGGGGTACTTGAGGACCGGAGTTGGGAACCACTGATATAGGGAATAGGGTGCCATTTGGGACACAACCTGCTGACCCATATTTATTCCTCAGAAAGAAAGCGCAGAGAGACAGTACATTTTGGCTACGTGGTTTTGTCAGAAAATACAAATAATTTCTGGGTATTAGCGAAGTGGCGTCTATGAGGCTGTGGCGACACAGACACAGACACAGACACAGACACAGACACAGACACAGACACAGACACAGACACAGACAGACACAGACACAGACACAGACACAGACAGACAGACACAGACACACACAGACACAGACACAGACACAGACACAGACACAGACACAGACACAGAAACACACACAACTCACACCACAGAGTGAGTCACCCTGCATTTCCGGTTGGTCACGTAAACGGAGTCGTAGAGGGGGGCTGAGATCAAAGCAAGAGTGTGCATGTGCGTGTGTGTGTTTGTGTGTGTGTGTGTGTGTGTGTGTGTGTGTGTTTGTGTGTGTGTGTGTCTGTGTGACACCAGAAGCAGAGACGTGACACGTGCTTGATTTGTCACCCAACTCATTCGTCATTAGCAGGCCTGAAAGAGGATGTGGATGATGGTATTGTAGATGTCTTTCATAAAATAAAAACATCTGACCAACATTCAATCAGAGCCGTTTCTGATGTAGAGATATAGTTCAGGGACTTATTACTGACAAATTACTGCCTTTAAATCCCTTCCTTACTGCAGGGGGCAATAATAAGCATACTACCACAGTGTCATAATAATCACACTACCACAGTGTCATAATAATCATACTACCACAGTGTCATAATAATCACACTACCACAGTGTCATAATAATCATACTACCACAGTGTCATAATAATCATACTACCACAGTGTCATAATAATCATACTACCACAGTGTCATAATAATCATACTACCACAGTGTCATAATAATCACACTACCACAGTGTCATAATAATCATACTACCACAGTGTCACAATAATCATACTGTCATAATAATCGTACTACCACAGTGTCATAATAATCACACTACCACAGTGTCATAATAATCACACTACCACAGTGTCACAATAATCATACTGTCATAATAATCACACTACCACAGTGTCATAATAATCACACTACCACAGTGTCATAATAATCATACTACCACAGTGTCATAATAATCATACTACCACAGTGTCATAATAATCATACTACCACAGTGTCATAATAATCATACTACCACAGTGTCATAATAATCACACTACCACAGTGTCATAATAATCACACTACCACAGTGTCATAATAATCATACTACCACAGTGTCATAATAATCATACTACCACAGTGTCATAATAATCATACTACCACAGTGTCATAATAATCACACTACCACAGTGTCATAATAATCATACTACCACAGTGTCACAATAATCATACTGTCATAATAATCATACTACCACAGTGTCATAATAATCACACTACCACAGTGTCATAATAATCACACTACCACAGTGTCACAATAATCATACTGTCATAATAATCACACTACCACAGTGTCATAATAATCACACTACCACAGTGTCATAATAATCACACTACCACAGTGTCATAATAATCACACTACCACAGTGTCATAATAATCACACTACCACAGTGTCATAATAATCACACTACCACAGTGTCATAATAATCACACTACCACAGTGTCATAATAATCACACTACCACAGTGTCAGGGCAGATCCTCAAGGATTCAAAGTAAAGCAGAAGATTAGCCATCCTAGTCTGTCCGTCATTGTACTAATCTCACTGTAGCCAGCTGTACAGATATCTTAATTGGTAGGCAGGTTTATAGCTACAGACACCTGTACTAATAAGGTTAAGCTAAGCAATTCATTTTATTTTATTAAGTGGTAGAGACCTATCAAGTTCACAAGTTCACATTACTAGAGTTAGGTTAAAAAAGGTA